>PVJX010025781.1:0-26562 GCA_004027295.1 Dolichotis patagonum | reverse complement strand
TACAGATCCTCTCACTCAAATTGCAAAGCCGATTTCTCAACTATGAAATTCTGGACTTGCCTTGTGGCTTGCTTTGGCCAACAGAAGGCAGATATGACAGTGTGCCATTTCTAAGCCTGAGCCACCAGAGGCCTCACATGTCTCTGCTTGCTCACTTATACTTCAGCCAGCACCATGAGAACATGCCCAGGTTAGCCAACTGAAAGAAGTAAGATGCATGGAGCAGGGCCTGGTTGTCCCAGTCACATCTGCCAATGCCATCTTAGATTGGCCAACCCCTAGACATCAAGCAAGTCTAGCCAAAATCAGCAGAGCAGAGTAAGGGACCACCTCTGACTCCAGATGTATCAGGAACAACTGCTTACTGTTCAATGCCAGGCAGGTCTCTGACTGATTGTTAGTATTCCTGTGGCAACAGAAACTTGGGTGCTATTTATAAACAGAAAAAAGGGCTTAAAGACATTAATTCATGTGTCCAAGTTGGTAAGAGTAGCTCTGGGCCATGAGATGCGAATGCAACTTTGCAGAAAATCAGATGCGGTTTTGTTTTGTTTTGGGTTGTTTGTTTTTTTTATGTGATATCAGGAATTGAACTGGGGGCTTTTTCACTGAGCTACATCCCTATCCATTTTATTTTTTGTTTTGAGACAGGGTCTTGCCAAGTTGCTTAGGCTGAAATCAAACTTGTAATCCTCCTGCTTCAGCTCCCCAGAGTTCTTGGATTACAGGCATACACCACTACACCTGGCTTAATGTAATTTTTTTATAAAAGGTCAGTACCTTATAATTATATTTAAAAATCCCTTTCAGGATCAAATCATTTTGGTTTGGCTTAATTCAAGACAGGCATCTGGCAAAGTTTCTCTGGGAAATAATCTTCATAACAATAGCTGATACCATTTACTAGATAAATGGAAACAAATATACTTCATACCCAGCCTAAGGGATCTTTATCTGTACAATGGTCTTACTGAAAGCCACTCTCATCAGTAGCTACAGCCATAGTGAATGAAGAATCTCTCAGAATAAGAGCAATGCTGTAATGCCTGAGACTGACTTTCATATGCCTTCTGTTATCAACATTATAGTTACACCTCATTTACTCAACCACTGAGAGGAATGGTGAACAAGGGAATAGAGAAACTTAGAGAATATTAATGGCAGGATATCAGTTCAATTATCTTAGCCCATTAATGAGGTGAACTCCTGGTATATAGAGGTTGCAAGTTCACACTGCCACTGCAATTGGACCCATGTGGGTATTTAAGTCTTCCACACTGGCTGCAGCACTACAGGGCAGGAGGAAGAGCCTGTTCTTAGGATAAGAATTACAATGGAATTGTTCATGCAGAGAGAAGTTTAAAAAAATGGAAGCTGCTGTAGGTCATAGATGGCATTACTGGAGACATGAACAATGTCCTAAAGCAGGAAAAATTAAGCTGCTAGAGTATTTAAAAATCACTGGATTCTTTTATACAATAAGTAAGGTTTTAATTATTCATTTAATAAAGTCTGAATCTGAAGGGTAGTAAAAATCAGTCTACCTTAACTAGGTTAACGTTCAGCATATAGAATACATAAAAGACCTATGTCTTTAGCTTTGATATGAGAGCTGATAAAGAGTTTCTCCTTCACCAAAGTCAAGTTAGACTCCTCTGAGTCTTTTCTCAACTGGACCTTGACCTTGACCTTGCCCTTCTTTCCACCCTCCAGACCCATCCATGCCTGCTACCCAATCTCTAGCAAGAATGCTGTTAAGACAATCTAGAAAGAATTCCCAGACCATAGTATCTGGTCACTCTCAATACCAGGCCAAATTCCTTATTTTCTCCCTTACTTTCTGATTACCCTGGCCTGCATATGGCAAGAATCCTGTTACGCTGGTTTAGCAATAGTCTCCCTAATCTTGATGTTTCCTCTTCATAATTTTCCATTCACTGACCCTCCTCATTCTGCTTGCTGGCTAAAAATCCCCAGATATCTTTGCTATATTTGGAGTTCATCTCAATCTCACTCTCCTATTGCAGGAGCCTTCACACCTATTGCAATAGCACCAAATAAAATCTTCAAAAATATTTTAACAAGCATTGAAATATTTTTTTCTATAACAGGGTCCATCCATAACAAAAAATGGAACATCTGAGACAAGAGCAAAAAAAATGCCTACTGGCACAGTTTAAATGTATGAATAATGTTTAGGTGTCTACAATGAAGTAAAACATGATTTAGTTTAATATAGAAGGATGTAGTTTAGCCAAAATGTTCGGATGGGAATTCCAACAGTACTAAAATTTCTTGAAACTATAGTTAAAGCAAATAGACCTTTTGTGCATCTGCACCGTAGGAAAATTGTTATTTGCTACATGTGTTCACATTTTTGCCTTAATAATTTGTGAATGGTAAACATATTTTTAAAAGCTTTAAGTTTTTTGAATTCTTTGGGTTTCAACTCTCTAAAATTCAGAGATCACATTTTAAAATGGTGTATGCAAAAAAAGGTTGAACATTGAGCTCAGTGGGTAGACTGGGTCAAAGGTATACCTAGAAAGTTGTGCTCTAGTCAAATCTCTGATAGTCATCATATTTTATTGATTCCATCTTTTTATGCAAATTATATAATCACAAAAATGCAACGTCAACTGGTTGGATTTAAATTAAGGTTTCACTATATTTATCTTTAAAACACTGAAATGCTAGAAACAAAACCTAGATGATCTTTCTCTCAATCTGATAAAAACCATATACGATAAACCAACAGTCAACACAAAAACTGAAAGGTTTCAACCTAAAATCAGGAACAAGACAAGGCTGTCCATTATCACCACTCTTATTCCATATAGTTCTGGAAACATTATCTGGAGCAATTAGACAAGAGAGAGAAATAAAAGGAATAAGGATAGAAAAGAAAGAAGTTAAAGTATCATTCTTTGCAGATGACATGATACTCTACATAGAAGACCTCCAAAACCCCATTAAAAGGCTACTACAGTTAATAAACAAATTCAACAGTGTAGCTGGATACGAAGTTAAAACTCAGGAATCAACAGCATTCCTGTAAACAAACAACAAACTCACTGAGAGACAAGTAAAGGAAATCACATCCTTCATATTAGTATCCAAAGAAGGAAATACTTAGGAATCAATCTTATAAATGAAGTAAAAGATCTATACATTGAAAATTACATTACTCTGAAAAAAGAAATCAAAAAGGATAAAGAATATGGAAAGACATTGTTTATTCATGGATAGGAGGAACAAACATGAAAATGCCCATTCTCCCAAAATTGTTGTACAGATTTAATGCAGTTCCAACCAAAATACCATTAGCATACCTCACAGATATAGAGGAATCATTCCTAAAATTCTAGAATATATAAAGAATTTAAAAAGATCAGGCCCCAAAATTCAAAGACCCAATCCAAAAATGGGCATCTGAAATGAATATATACTTCTTAGATGAAGAAATACAAATGGCAAATAAATATATGAAAAAATGTTGAGCATCATTGGTCTTTAGAGAAATGCAAATTAAAACTACGTGGAGATTCCATCTCACTCCAGAAAGAATGGCCAGGATCAAGAAATCAACCAATAATAAATGCTTGAAGGGCTGTAGGGAAAAGGTAACTCTTCTCCACTGTTGGTGGGAGTGTAGGTTGGTGCAACCACTGTGGAAATCAGTGTGGTGTTTCCTCAAAAAGCTAGGATTAAAGGTCCCATTTGACCCAGCTATCCCTTTTCTGAGCATTTTCCCAGAAGAATTGGAAACATCACACCACAGTGCCATATGTGCACCCATGTTTATAGCAGCACAATTTGTAACAGCCAAATATTGGAAACAACCCAAATGTTCATCAACCAAGGAATGGATAAAAAAGATGTGGTATTTTTATACAATGGAGTACTACTCAGCTATAAAGAAGGATCGCATCAAGGCTTTTATAGTTAAATTGATGAGACTTGAGACCATACTCACAAGTGAAATAAATCAGATTCACATGTGTAAATTCCGTATTGTCTCCCTAGTATAAGTAACTGAAAGAGTAACTAAGATCCAAAATCTACAATAGATATTGTGAAAGGGTAAGAAACTGCTCAAAGGGGAAAAATAACTGGGATGGGAAAAGGAGAAAAGAAAGAAGGGAAAAGGAAAAAGATATAAATTTGTTTATATATACATAAAATAGCTAAATGATTATACTACTAATTCTATTAGTTCTTGGAAAAGAACAATTAATACTCATATAATTAGATCAATTTTGCATGTCTATACCTGGTAATCTAAGCAACTCTTTTGGTGATAACAATATGCAATACAACAACCATTGTTAAATTTCTCTCATCTTGTTTTGAAAACCTATATTGTTATTGTTCGGGGTTTTTTGTTGTTCTTGTAGTTGTTTGCATGTTGCTTGCTTTTTGTTTTTCTTTTCTGTGTTTTTTCTTTTTAAAGTAAAATAATTTAATATTGCATACTTAAACAAAATAAGAATCCTAATATAGCTATTCCTTATCTCTAAAATTCTAAGAAATATAAAATGTGTGTATTTTATTTTTATAAGATCTAAATGTTAGAATAATACCCTAACAAGGATGAATTAATTACGGGAATAGCCACTGCAACATCTTCTCACTCCTCACTCCAGTCATACAACAGGTGATGATTCAATGTTTCTCGGAGAGAAGGGAATGTGCTACATTTTGTATTTTGTGTGTTCCCCCAAAGGCCCATTTGTTAAAGGCCTGCCCTTTAGTGGGGCATTATTGGTAGGCAGGAGCATCTTTAGAATGTGGGAATCCTACTTGTAAGTTTTTTGGGATATTGAACGCATGCCCGTAAAGAGGCTACAGAGACTCAGCCCCTCCTCTTCTTTTGTTCTATGCTCATAAAATGAGCAGTTTCAATCTATCACATGCTCCATCTTGACATAGTATGATGTCTTGCTATAGTCTTAAAAGCAACAGGGCCAATCCACAATGGACAAAATCCTCCACAACAGTGAGCCACAGTAAATCTTTTCTTTTTACAGATTCAGTCATTTGTTATAGTAACTGAAAGCTGATCAATACAGAACAGAAAATGGGCTTGAAACTAGACTGCATAGACCTGAACTCCACCTAAGCTATTTTCACACTGTATGATCTCAGGGAACTTATATAAACTCTCTGAGCCTCAATTGTGTCATCAAGAAAATGGAAAGCACTAATTGTAATTGCAAGGTCATTGTGCAAATTTAATGAGCTCATATACTGAAAGCACTTAGAAGAGCACTAAACACCTAGTCAAGCCTCAGTAACAGCTAGGTGTCACTACTATCATCTCTAAATTTAAAAACCATTGTATACTGACTATCACAAAAACACAAGGCCCATAGTAACAATATCATTTCTTACTTGTTTTTATTAGGATCTTCACCTCCCCCCCCATGTACCTGGGTATATATCTGGGACATTGCACATTAAAGACATAAATTATGAAAATAAAAATTAAATGGAAGAAAAAAATAGCAAGTGATAGCTTTAGACATCCACTTGACACTAATCATCTCTCCCATCATTTAGGTGATGAGCACTCAAACAAGGGCTTCATCTCAGGATGACAACGTCATCTGCATTCACAGTAATAACACATCATCAGTTCCCTGGGAGACTCTCACTTCCTGTCCTATGCTTAATTTTCCCCCAAAGCAACTTGTTAAATGCATAGCTAATACAATGTATTTTAAAATTACATATGATATTTTTCTACATAAGATAAAAAATTTAAAAAGTACTCAGACAGGTGAGTTATAATTTTTGTTTCTGAAAACTAGAGAAAGTAGAAGGAGGAAAAGGGGAGAGTGTTACATAAAAGTCATAAAATGATTTCCTCAATATAGATTTACTTTGATCTCCAGAGTAGTAAGATTTAAAATGTGGGAAACTTCACATAAAATCTACATTTCCAACCTCTTTGAAAAATTGAAAAATACATAAAAAACCTGAAAATCTAGTACCCATAGACCAGCATTCCAGCATGAAAACAGTTGTCTGGCGACTACCCTCCACTGAATCCAGCAGAGTGTATGCACTCCTGTTCACCACTACTGTTTCAGACACTAAGGTCAAGAGCAATTCCATTTATCATTGCACCTACCCTGGCTTTTGCCTACGCTTAGTCAGCTTCACTCCTGTATGCTATCTAATTTTCTTCACTGGATGCCAGGGTAGTGGAGTTTGGAACACTTGACTTTGGCTTGACTGAGTGTGTCCCCAAGGCACTGAATATCTTTCACCTCAAAGCCTTACCCCCACATAGTCCCTGAACCAATGATACCTAAACTTGAGGGTGGGATCAGAAATTTGTTTCCTCCTCTAAACTAGTATCCTAGAAAACTTAAAATAGCCTTACCAAGTACCATTTTGCTTTCAACTTCCACTCCTATTCCAGGCCATAAATTCTGGTATTCCTTGAGACTTTCTTCTTTAATGTTAGAGAACTCCTGGAGATGCCACTAGCCAGGGACCAACAATGCCATCCTCCCAGTCCTCGCTACTAGCAGTCTTTCACCTAGGGACCAAATCCTGCCATGCTGAGCTCAGGAGATCTTTTTTTCAATCTGTAGACCAGCAATATGATAGCCATTTAGCAACATGCAGTGAATGAACACTTGAAATGTAGCTAGTTCAAACTGAGATATAAGTATAAAATATACATGAGAGTTCCAGGATTTAGTATGAATTAAGCATATCAGCTATTGTATTAGTGATTTTATATTACTCTTGTATTACAATGACAGTATCTCTTGATATATAGGGTTAAACAAAATATGTAATTAAGTTTAATTTCACCTATTTCCTTTTACTTCTTTAATATGGCTACTAGAAAATTTAAGTCACATATGTGGTTTATATTCTAGTTCTGTTGGATAGTGCTACTTTAAACCACACAGACAACAACTGTCCAAAGGGTTATACAACTCCTTATTGTCACTCTACTGATCCATTCCTTACATGTAAGCAAAGCTGGAAGCCAACAGCTCTGTCTCACTATCTAAAAAGCAAGAGATTGTCCTATCTTACCTCTTCAGGTAGCTTCCTGTTAAAAGACTCTCCTTTGCTACATGCGGTCCCTCCATCTATAATTAAATTTACTAAGTTCCCAGACTTATGTTAGTGAGTGAGTACAGGGCATGTTGGTGTACATGTATGTGCACATGCGTGCTTATACATGGACAGCTGTGAGGAAATAGACTCAGGAAACGCTGGTACATAGATAGGTTAGTGTGAGCGAGACGTGTATGATAGTGGAATGCTGTGGGAAAGATGTTTGCTCTCTGCAAAGGAAACCTTGAACAAATTGCTGTCTTCTACTCACCATGGATAACAGAGGGTGCCAAACAGAGGCAGTGGAGCCAACCCTGCCTTCAAGAGGTTCTGAAAATAGTGATACTAAGGAGGAGTGAGGTCTCCTAGAAAAACCTAGGTACCAGATTCCCAAGGAAAATTAACTAGTTGTAGGGATGATGGGGGTAGGACATAAGTGTAGACATCCTTCCACAGTTTTAGTACAGTCCCTTTAAACCAATCTGAATCACAGAAACTTTGAATGGTCTAAAAATTGAAGCTGTTACTTGCAATAATACAACAGGTTTTGGTTAATGAAGCGTTGCTGTCCCTCAACTGGCCTGTTCCCTCAATCACCAGGGTTTCTGGTTTTGGTGGTAACTCTCTGCAAACAAATGAATGAGGTGAAAGGCTTGCTACTCAAATGTGGCCCCTAGAACAGAAGCAGCAGCAGCACCCCTAGGAGCTTGTTATCGAAATTTTCCCACCTTACCTTGAACCCAAGTCAAAAAGACCAATGAAATTCTGCATTGGAACAAGAAGATCCTTATGTAATTTGTGTAATCATAAAAGTCTGAGAAGTTGATGAAGTTTAACCTGATTATATTATTTGCCTAATAAACTCTTTTCGTAAATAAACAATGGCAGCATTTCATCTGAGTTAGACTCTCTGAAATTTGTCCCATTGGGGATGTGTTTTTCTTTTCCTTTGAACTGTAGCTAATAATACAGAATGTTTTGCAAGTAAATCAGTGGTTCCAGGTGGTTCTTGGATGGGCGCCTTGTAACAAGGCTATAAAAAGCTAGATTTTTCTCTTATAAGTTTCCAACTTAACTATTCCCTGAGGCAAATGGTTTTGGCTTAAGGGAGGCAAATAATTTTATGTAAGAGATGAGTATCTACATAAACAATGTTCGACCCCTGTGTAAGTCAAAATAAGATGGGAAATTGCCAAAATCAACTTTATTTCAGAATGTTACAAGCTGACACATAAATACAGGACTTTTGCACCAAAACTGAGAAAAGCAAATTTAACCCACATACTTTTGATATTATTAAAACTTTTCTACTCCCAATGAAAGCTTCTCTCTCTTTCTCTCCATTACTTGTTTTATATCTTTCCCAGAGCTTATAAGGTTGCTGCTTGATTTCCTGATAATTTTCCCATCTATTTACCCCAGCCATGGTGCAAAATAAAATACATGAGGAGAGTATTTAGTGTTTTGAAATAAAGTATTAATTCCTCTGTGAAATTAACTGCAAAAGAACTTTCTGTTTCAAATATAAAGTCTCAAACTTAACAGAAATTCCCCGAAGACAGTAAAAACGATCTAGGAAAATGTATTTATATTTATGGTATTATAAACCAACCAATTTGTATTATGTATCATAATATAATACCAATCATTTGAATGATCACAGATTAAAATACTATTATTTTGCCTTTGAAATCAGTGTTTATTGACCACCTGCATTCAAGATGCTTATATATTTGTATGTGACTGATTACATGGATTTTTATTAAATAATTATACATGGATATTTGGTTTCATGACATTTAGAAAATACAACCCATCCAAGAAGGTACACATAAAAACCTGTTTAAATCCACACTTACAATCCAAAATACATATTCTTAATAGCAAAAAATAATAACTGAATTAAAAAGTGGATAAAGCCGGAGATTCAGCTCAGCGGCATAAGTGCCTGCCTGGCAAGTGCAAGGTCATGAGTTCGATCCCCGGGCCAGGGATTTAGCTCAGTGGCTTAAGCGCCTGCCTGGCAAGCGCGAGGTCGTGAGTTCGATCCCTGGTACCAAAAAAAAAAAAAATGAGTTCGATCCCCAGTACAAAAAAAAAAGTGAATAAAAGACTTGATTATACATTTTTTCAAAGACATACAAACCCACCAGGTATAAAAACATCTCAATATCACTAATTCTCAGAGAAGCACAAATCAAAACCACAGTGAGATATCACCTCACACCTGTTAGGATGGCTATTGTTAAAAAGTCAAGAAAGAGAGCCTGGTGTGGTGGCTCATGCCTACAATCCCAGCATATTGGGAGGCTGAGACAGGAGGATTGCAAATCTGCACCCTGCCTAAGCAATTTAGCAACTTAGCAGGACCCTACCTCAAATGGGGTCGGGGCTGGGGGAGATGTAGTTCATTATGAAGGCCCTGGGTTCAGTCCCCAGTAGTACCAATAAATTTTTAAAAAGACAGGAGATTCAAGTGTTGGCTCAGGTATGGAGAAGAGAATATGCTTGTATACTGTTGGTGGGAATATAAACTGCTATAGCCATGATGAAAAACAAAATATAGCCATCCCACTACTGGGAACAGATCCAAAGGAAATGAAATCAGTACCTTGAAGAGACATCTGGACATGGTATTGCAGCGGTATTGGTAATAGCCAAGAGTATTAACCTAAATTTACATCATGAAAATGTACACATACACCCAATGGAATATTATTCAGCCATAAAATAGAAGGAAATACTGTGTTTTGCAACAATTTAGATAAACCTGGAGGGCATTGTGCTAAATGACATAATCCAGACACAGAAAAATAAACTCAGTATATTCTCACTTACATATATAAACCTTATTAAAATGTTGAAGTCATAGAATCTAGGAGGTGAGGGTGGAGAAATAAGGAAATGCTGGTTAAAAGGCTATAAATTTTCAGTTGTAAGATGAAGGAATTACGGAGATCTAATGTACCACATGGTGACTAGTTACTAATAATACATCACATACCTGAAATTTTTAAAGAAGAGGATGAGTTCTCACCACATACAAACACATAATGGTGTGGTGATAGATATGTCGATTTGATTGTGATAATCATCTTACTATATATCAAATCACCACATTGCATACCTTGAATATATATAATTTTTATTTGTCAAATACACCTCAATGAAGCTGGAAGAAAAAAAAATCACCCTCTCTTCCAATGCAACTGAAACTGATGGAAAAGAACCTGTTGTCATGGTGACAAGTCTCCTTAACTCCTGACCTTGAACTTCACCTGGACCTAGACCTGGCCTTCCTTCAAGAAGCCATACTGTATCTCCTCAGATGAATTACTCCTTCACTCCTCTGGACAACTATGTCACACCTTTTCTTCTCTTCTCCAACCTTCATTATCCCCTCACCCATCTCACTCTCATTTGATGACCTTTCTTCCCATTTCTCTGAGAGGTGGAAAGAACTGGAAGAGAAATCCTACAGGTCTCTAGCACCCAGAGGACTGATTGTGGCCTGCTTATTACTTCCTTGTCAGATCTGGCTAGATCACCATTGCTTTGTTGTTGCTGTTATTTGTTTGGTTTGGTTTGGTTTGTTTTACCAGCTTGGGGCTCCACTTACCATCTCCTTCTTATCTTCCTGGAAGTGTACATCCACAAACATTTTCCCAGCAACATAAGGGAGGGCACTTTCGATAAAATTGACACATTTGTCCCATTGAGGCAGCAAAGTTGTAGTCCCCTGAATTACCTGTGGGAGATAATCAATCTGGTTGAGCTTCATTTCGATAAAACATATGATCAAAAAAACCCTTCAATTCACCTAAATAAAAGAGTCTACAAAACCTTACACAACCCAACTCATGTACATGTGTCAGACAACAGGGGAAAGGTGAAAGCAGATAAAGAAAAAAAATTCTGCCTCTCCCTAGGTATATCTAAAACTAAATGAAAATGTTTTGACAGAGGAAAAATAATGTATTTCACCTTTCCTTCTGAGTTTTTCCATTAGCTTAAGGATCTGGAAAATGGCATCGCTTTTCTGTGGTCAGCAGAGATGGGAGGGGATTATGTTCAAATAGTATTTAATGTCCATTAAGAACTGAAGTTCTAACAAGAAAGTTCAAGGATCAATGGTTATCAAAGTTCCTGCCATCTAGCATTTCTTTGCTCTCTGTAGTATACTCAACGAGGCAGATCAGGAGAATGTAGCCCACTATGACCAATATAGGGAGCATATTTACACTGTGTCACAGCAGAGGACACGCTGATAAACAAGCAAAATACAGATGGAAATGCTTTTCCCATCTGTCCTGATTATACCATTATAGGAAAACATTTACAAACAAGTAAGGAACTTCCAGAGCAAGATTTGGAGGGTTCAAAAGTTTACTTGTGGGGATGAAAACAGAAGAAAAATGTCATTTAAATTGTCCCTGGAGGCTGGGGATGCAGGCAGGAAGAGAAAGAGGGAGGCTTTGAGGATGGTGAGTAGAAATGTCCCTCGCACAATATAACACCCAGGTTGTTGGAGGAGGGCAAAAGTGATTAATGCTTAAAATCACCTTTTCTTCCTCTACTTTCTGATAACATGGCCCCTGTCAAAGGTGATGGATGAAGCTATTTTTAAAACCTCTAGAGAAAGAGATCCTACAACCTTCTTTGGCAACTTAAGATTATATTTAGCACTTCACACTCAAAAACATTCCCTCATATCTAACCTCAAATTCTTACACACTACTTCTTACACCTACCTCTCTCCTTCTCTCAGTCTCTTCACAGTGGGGGTGCAAAGCAGCTGGGTACTGTCTTTTATGTGATCCATAAAAGATAAAAATACACTCACACCAGAAAAGTCTACTCATTTTGTGTCTTAACAATTTGATATGACCTAAATATATGTAGTTATTTTATGCTATCCTCTATAAAGTGACTTTATTTATTTTCAATCTTTATTATTACATGTTTGCAAAATGTAATGATTACATTCCTTGTGGGCAGTTGGTACAGGTACCTGACACACCTCAATTCTTTTTTCATCTACTTACCCTCCCTTCTCTCCCACCTCTGTCTCTTGGTCCCCCCTTCCCGTTTGCAGAAAATCCATCTCCCTATTTCCTATTATCTATCGTTTATTTTGCTCTTATATTTTTCAATATAAATATCACATAATTTCTCTTATATGAGAAATCCAAATATAAATAAAGTGACTTTCTATTCTAGTGACATTAAAGGGTCAAGATATACCCAAACAATTGCACTACTTTTTAACTGCAATGGCCCACTAAGAATTTCTGTACTTAAGTAGTTTTTCTAATAACTGAAATGCCAATTAAAAGAAATCAAAGCTTATGACATTTGCTATTCAAAACGGTAGCTTGATAGAAAAATGAAATACTTTTTCAAAGTCACAAAATTTCGTAAGTCCTCAAGTGGTAGCAGAATTGCTAAAATGCAAGCCTCAGAAACATGGATAAGAATAACATCTGTGTCAGTCAGGAGGCAGCAAGAGCAGCCAAGGAGCAAAGACTCAAGAGCCAGGTGAGTGGGGAAATAGAAATCAGTTCTTGGCATTTAAGTGAGGTCTCTGAGGAGATGCAACTGGGGTAGGTCTCATGGGCCTACGAAAGTTACTATAGATTCAAGGTTAAAAATTGAAATTATTTAAAAACAAAATTATGCCAGGCATGGTGGCACATGCCTATAATCCCAGCACTCAGGAGACTGAGGCAGAGGATTGCTGTGAGATCAAGGCCAGCCTGGGCTACACAGTGAGTTCTAGACCAGCCTGCATTACAAAGCAAGACCCTGCCTCAAAAACAAGACATACAAACAAAATTATAGCCCCAAATTAAAAATGAAACTTGCAATCTAACACATACATCTTGCACATTTTGAATATTCAGAACACTGAAAATAAAAAATAGCTCGATGCAATAGACTAAGAAAACTTATTCCTTCAGTCTAACTCAAACCTTGTACTCTTTGATCAATATATCCCCTGTCCCCAGCCCTCCCTTCCCCAGCGTTCGGTCATCACCATTCTGCTGTTTCTAATAGATACATTTTTAGATCTCATGTATAAGTGAGATCATATAGAACTTGTCTGTCTCTATTTGAAAGGTATTTTAGATCCCACTTGTAAGTGAGAACATACTGCATGTGTCTTTCTGTGCATTGTCATAGTATACATAGTAATAATAATTATATATTTCAATTTTGCTAAAATATACTTTAATGTTCTCAACCCAAAAATATACATTAGTAAGATGATAAATGTATTAACTTGGTTGACTCTTTCTATAATGTATAAATAGCTCAAAATATCACCACATATTACCCCCAAAATATACGTATGTATCCCTATTACAATTTGTGAGTGAAAATTAAAAAATAAATAGAAATATAATCCTTTAAAAGATAGTTACAAACATACCACTAGTGAATGTTAAAACTGTAATTAAAGTTGCCCAGTTTAAAGTACTGGGAAAATGAGAAGTACATGGATAAGTGGAGAAGACTTTGGAAACAATACAATGGCCTTGTCATCGTAAATATAGCTGTATTCAACAGTCAAGGTAAAGTTTGAATGTACTTTTTGGGTAGGTAAGTTACACCTGAGTGAAAAGAGTTTTAAAAAGTAGAGTTTGAGCTACAAATTCCCTGTTTCATCCCTGAGGATGATTTTTATAGGATCAGCTAACACACAGACCGTTCTGGCATGTAAAGTTATCTAGTGATGTAACACTGCAATTTTCTTAAACTCACCCTTGAGAATTCCAGCCACCTATATTGAAAGCGCCTGCTAAGGTTTGGAATTCTGGAATAAACCATTCTCCACACCAAATAGTTGGCAATGGTCCTGTTAACAGAGAAAAGTTCACATTTATTGTATTTTGGGTCAATATCTGATGCTCTGCAGAGCACCTTCAGCAAAACGATTGGCAAAGTTCCACAGAGACACCTCTGGTTCACATAAAAATGCAGCATTTTCACTTGAGAAATGACATCAGATGATAGTGTCAATGAGCACAGCCAAAATTGGTTTGCCTCTCACCACCTACTACAGCTAGATGAAATAAAGATTCCAGCCCCAGGCCTACGAGTGTACATTTTGCTTTCCCTCTCAGGGCAGAGAAGCCACTATTACCCAGCTTTTCATGTCAGGGTATTGTGAATAGCTCTGAATTACAGGTGGCTTGATACAATTCACACCTATTCTTTGCCTTCAGAAACTAACAGCAAAATATTGACTAATATCAATCATCTAAATTTGCACCCTGGTTTTATACCCTGTAATCTCAGGCAAGTCACTTAAATGCTCTGATTTATCTTTCCTTATAGTACGATGATGATGATCCCTGCATCACAGAGTTATCGTGAGGTTAAAGTAAATAACAAAATGCTTCTCAAGGAGTAATTCCCTAAGCTTTTTGTTGTTGTTCATTTCTAAATATATAAATAATCTCACATCTTTCTGTAATGCATATAAAACACATTTTTAAAACTCTGTTACATTTTAGGTGTTGTCTTTTTCTAAAAGCAAAAGATGCCCTGACCTCAGAAAGATGTCTGATCTGAGTTAATTTCTAACTTAATAGTGATGATGGATTTTTAATGACCCATCCCCTCTCAGCTGCACCATTACCATGGTGAATAATAACACAACGTCCTGAAATGGCTCTTGGGTCCATCTGAAACTTGACAGCAGTATGGCATAATGATGCTAACCAGCTCTTCCAAACCACCCACACTCTTATTTGCATGGAGCTCTAACAGGGCGGGGGAAGGGGGACTGCACTCTTATCAGAAACAAATTTTGCAGCATATATGCCAGTAAATAGATGTTTGCTTTAATTTATAAAACAAAGTAAGTAATATATTAGGGATATTTAAAGAAATACAGAAATAAACATTTTAAAAGATAAAATCAAATTATTTGCAAAAGTCACTAATCCTTCAAACACTGTTGTCATTCTTCAAGATGTATTATCCATTTAGGATTAGGTTAATACAACAGTGGATATAGATTCACATTTTATATAGTCTTAACTATTTAAAAAATTTTGATGTAACCATGTCAGGTTAGCATTTTCCACCTTGTAGTCTAGATACCCAGGATGGCATACTAGCATAGGAGAAGGGTCATTTCTACCATTTTCTTGTTGCTTGCTTCTGCTTACATTATTAATAATAGCTTTAACTTCTGTTGCCCTGTAGTAATTTTTAAGCCACTTGTCAGTGTCAGGAAGATTAAACTATATAATAAAACTGATAAATATACATGTGTATACAAAGCAATTCAAGATTATTTTCAATCAATTGAATGGAAACTAAACTGAGAGAGAGAGCTCCTGCTATGTTTGCCATCGGGATCAAGTGAAGGGGTCATTGCCAATTATGTAGCATTTGTTAAAGCCTCAGTACTTTTTCAAATGAAAAAGAAAGTTCTAGAAGTATTAAATTTTTCTTCTTGGACCCAAGGAATCTTGCCGGGGTGAGCACACTCCCTCTCGTAGACCACCACCCAAAGTAGCCAAGTGAAAGCCTCACTCATGTCTGTTCAAGTAATAAACATGACACTATGGCATTCCTTTGGAGCTTTTGGTTACACACCCCTACTGCTGTACAAGGTGAATCGTGCTCACAGAGCGTCTGCTGTGGGTCCAGTATTGCTCAGATGCTTTGAGAAATATAAAGCAGGAACTCAGCACCTGCTTGAACTCAGAGAGCCTGGATTTTAGTTTGCGCATAAAACTTTTTTTTAAGCGAAAGAATATACTGTAAGTACATATGGCATCAGTTATGGCTTAGATCAGGAATGATCCGCATAAAACTCTGCTGTACTCAGAGACAAAGCTTCTAGAAAGTGATTGGACTTGGGGGGTGCTATAGTTGAATGTGATATCAAGAGGCAGGGCCTGACCACAAGAGGCAGGTCACCCTACCCAACTTCTCCCTTCTCTGCTTCCTGGCCTCTGGGACATGAGTGGCTTTTCTCTGTGGCAAGCGTTTCCACAGTGTCATTTCTGTATTTAAACCTGACAACCATGGACTGAAACTTCTGAACATGCAAGTCAAAATAAACCTCTCCTTTAAGTTGCAGGTGTCAGGTATCTTGTCCCAGCAATGAGAAAGTAGCTAAGATATAATCCTTCTTTCATTGACTCACTTAACACATTCTAAGTACCCATATATGCACTAACAGTTCTAGGTGCTGGGGAGATGGAGAGCTGATGAAGCTGAACTCCCTGATCTCCTGGAGCTTACAGCTAAGCAGGAGAGATGAGGTAAGTGCATAAATAATTATTTGGGAGACCCTAGTACTTTGAGGTAAAAGCGCATGCCAGACACTTTCCTAAAAGGACAGCAGACCTCACTTTGAGAGACAAAGGTAGGCTTCATGAAAGGGACAGAATCTGAGCCTTTCCTAAAGGTTGGAAGGCTTTGGTATAGGCAGCAGAGTATGAACAGCCTAATAACAGAGGAATAGGCTGTGTACTGGAGAGAATGATGAGCACAGTCATTGCTCAAGAAAGTAGGAAGAAAGGCCAGTCATGCTGGGGAGATACAGGCAGCAATCATAGTCTAGAGCAGTGGTGACGAACCTATGGGGCAAATACCACAGCAGCCTGTTTATAGCACTGAAAGCCCTAAAAGATTTTCCATCACTGGCCTAGAGTCTAGGATGTCAATAAGGTAGGCTTCTGTCCCTATGCAAGATCTGTGGTTCCTTTGTCTTTAAAATACTGCTTGCTGCGCTATGAGCTATCCTGGTTCTGTAGGCATAGAGTAAAAGGTCAAGGGCTAGCAGATGTCCTCCCATGAATTCAAAAGTGGTGGTGGTGAACCAGATCAAGTGAGGAAGTTGTAGAGTGGAGCACAAATCTTGGTGGTGGAAGAGGCAGTGTGGCAGAAGTAGAACTGGTCTTTAGAAGGAGGGGACTTCCCAGCCTGCAGAATCACCCCACATAGGCTTCTCACACTATCTGTAATCCTTACGTCACAACTATAAGAGATATTTATTATACACATTTTATATTTTACGTATTAGAAAATTTGAGGCTTAGGACCACTAAATAAACTCCTCATTACACAGAGTGTATGTCTCAAATTAGTAGAATTGCCTGGAGAGTTTTTTAAATGTTAGGCTACACCAGGCCAATTAAACAACAATCTGTAGTGCAGGACCCAGCATACATACTGTTTTCAAGTCTTTCTACCAAGTCCAATGTACAGCCAAGTTGCAGAACCAGTGCAATAGGCCTTGGAGGCCAGACCAGGGACAGACGTGTCCAACTCTAAAGCCTGTGTATTGTTCCCTACACCATACAGCAGTGAATGAAAACCTAAATTTTCCTGGACAGACACTGAGACCCCAAAAGACTGCAAAAAATATGCTTTGCAGAAATCTATGAACACAAATAAGAATAGTCAGTACTTCCTGGCCAGTGCATTACTAGGATGATAGCCTAACAATGAGACCTCTGAGAGCAGGAAGATGGAATACTGAGAAGCTCATACAGCAAGACAATGGTGTTGATGACTTGCTGCAGTGTGTTATAAATATGCTGACAGAATGCTGTGGAGCTCAGCTCAGGAGTGCTAATATTACTACCTCTGGAACAGATATGATCATAATGACTAAAGCACTGCCACCTAATCCTCAGATACATCAAAAAAATCAAACTCAGCAATAGTCTTTGAAAATAATACATAATGTCATTTTTTTCAAAAAGCATTTTCAGCAATATGGTAATTTTCCCAAATGGCAATAAATAGAGGAAAGAAAGCATCCCCAAAGAGAAACCAGCACTAAGAAAGCAACCTGAAATCCCTCCCCCAAAGCCTCTGACTCAGATTTGTTTTCTTTTAAAGAAGTTTTTGCTACCTCATGTTCTCAGTTAGCAACAGCTTACATTTATATTTCATTTAAGAGATGAGAAAATACTTTCTTTGATCCTCATGACAGAACTTTGGAGTCATTGTTATCCTTATTCCTATTTTCAGATGAAGAAAACGGAAGTAAAAGGCTAAAGACATGCCCAATCCAAGACCAACATTTAGGTCTTCACACTCAAGCTTACATGGGCTCCTCCCCATCGCACAACCTGAGGTGAACCAGAGAGTTCTTAAAGATTGCAAAAGCCAAAGAGACCTTCCTAAATCCCACAGGTCACTTATGCATATGCCTAAAACAGTAGTTCTCAAACTGTGTTGGGCCAGCAGATTCAGTGGCTCCTGAATACATAATAGAAAATTCCTGTGCTCCCCCGCCCCCACCCCTAGTAAGTCAGAAACTGTGGGAATGAGGACAGGTAGTCTGTTTCACAAGCACCCAAGGGGATTCTAATATGCATCAGGTACTGGTATAGGAAAGCTCTAGCTTCTCAACTTGCTGCACATTCTGCTCAACCAAGACTCCTTAATCCCTAGATGGATGCATTTGAAACTTCAATGTGTGT
Organism: Dolichotis patagonum; assembly: GCA_004027295.1. Taxonomy (NCBI): domain Eukaryota; kingdom Metazoa; phylum Chordata; class Mammalia; order Rodentia; family Caviidae; genus Dolichotis; species Dolichotis patagonum. Next base: position 8,014 of record PVJX010025781.1, on the reverse strand, counting down.
ATCAGTCACCTGGGGGGGTAGTATTAAATTGCAGATTCTGATTCCCACAGGCTCACAAGGGCTTGGCCAGACTCCCAAAGATCTTTACATCCCACCCCCACCAAGAAAATTTTTGGATGGTAAGAATCGGAGGTAGTCTCAAATCAGAAATGGAGAGACGAGATGAGGAGGACAGAAAGAGGGAAGTCTATAGTGACCTCAGCAAGTGATATATTAGTAAATGTTCACCAACTGCCTTGCCAAATAAAAATGATTTACAGCATTTGCTAATTTCCATGATATAAAATTTATGTCATTGTTCATTTCAAACTATTGATGAGAGATAACTGAGCAGAGAGGTAGGAAGAGATGCAAGCAACTTTGTGAAATCCATCACACCCCTGTCTCCTCGCCCTCTTTTCACCTCAATAACCAACTTCTTATCTCCATGGTGGCTTCCAGTTCCTGTCCCCAATGGTCCTTCCCTGGCCAGCTACTCATTTGAACTGCAAGGGCAGCATCTGGAATCGCCCCTCTAGCAGAGCTCATTGTTCTGCTTTGTGGAATATATCACTTACTAAAGAGCAAGTGCCACTAGTAACAGTAAATAATAATGGTAGCTAGCATCATCATGACCTCTACTTGATTTCCACAGACAGATTCTCAGAAAGAGACACCGGTCGTGAGAAGGCATGGATGGCTGTTTCTTCAGTGGTGCCTCTGGAGCAGAGGAGTGAGGGCACTGAGAATAATAAGGTAAAGCCTGTTGTGTACATATCCCAAACCTGAAGCAGCTCCATGGTTTCTTAGCCACCTGCCTTGAAGTTGAAATCTGATTCCATGCTAGTCCAAACACCCAAGAAGCTCAATATCACCTTTATCCACTCTCCTGGAGTTCCTTATCTTTTGGGATTGTGCTCATATGTCATCTCCTTGGTGGTGGTGATGAGGCACCTGACATCTGGTTAGCCTCTAGAGATTTTAAAGTTTTCACTCTGTGAGAAGCACCATGGTATGTCTCAAAGCTCCAAAAGGAATTACAAGAATGCTTATCAGTAGGTGTCCGCTATGTCATGGAGGGGGAAGAGAAAGTGGCACTAAAAAGAAGTGATCATTTCAAGAAAATGAAATGAGTTCTTTGATAGAAGTGTGCTTTGGAAAATTCCAATTCTTTTTCCCCCAGCCACACGACTGTTCTCCGGCTTCCCTCCCAGTTAGATGAGTCACATGACTGAGTAATGGCTTATGGAATATGGGTCAAAGTGACACATCCTACTTTTAGGCCTTCCTACAAATACCTACAAAATTTCTACTTTCTCTCTTTTGCTATCTGGCAGCTGAGTAGAGAGGCTACCAAAACATAAGAAGAGAGAGCTGAAAGATTGAAGGATATTGGGGTCCTAAGTCACTACTTGGAAGAAACCTGACCTACAGGGACACTCATATTGGATTTTTCCATGAGCAGAGGGTACAATTTTATTGCATAAGCCAATGAGAGTTTTAGAGTTACTTGTTACAACTAGCTTATCATGGCTTGTATAGTAACTTTGGGGACCCAAGAGGAACTTCCCTTAACTAGCCTTGTAGGGTTACATGAGAGAGGATCAAACATGATCCACAGGTTCTATCCTCAGCACCAAAAAAATAAGTAAATGTGATCAGCAACATAAAATCTCACTGTGACATACAAGGAAGGTGTTGCTGATCTTCACAAGACAAATATATACCTTTAAATCTCACAAGAATACACAGAATTCAACTTTTTTGAAGAATTAGTTGTTCAGGGATAAACTGTATGAAATATTTGAATTTGGCATAAAATAAAAATTGCACCATGTCCTGATTTTAAATGAAGTTTTAGATGTACACAATGTCTACAGTTACTTTCTGTCTATATTTTCTTCTACTGTTATTCACTATATTTACATCTTCCAACGTTATCCTCCTGACAGGAACTAAATGTCTCTCCGGTCACACTTTTTCTTGCTCCCTGTTTTATGAAGAGTCCTGAAGCATGCCTGTACTAGACGTGTGGTGTTCCCAGACACATACAAGGGCACAACCATTCACCAACTCCAAACTGGCTATACATTTTGCTACTGCTTGGCAAGGGGTAACCGAAGCACAGACAACAAATTAACTTAATCCTGGATGGGGACAGCCCCTGGGGAGAGAAGGAAAGCCCAGAAAGACAGCAGACTCAGAGAGAAAGTACAACTTCAGGGACTCTAGTGTTATCCTCCCAAAATGACTAAGTAAAAGACAACTACAAGAGACCAGTGTAGACAGAGAGTGGGCCAGAAATAAACCCCTCTGCAAAGTGTAATTCCAGGTTTGGAAGGTCTTTGGTTCTACCTTCCACAAAGAGCAGATACCACAAGTGTCCAAATAACTCCTCAAAGAGAACTAATATCTAGAATATATAATCACCATTGTGGGACTGGAAGGACCCAACAAGAAGCCAACTAGCTAGCTTTTCTGGTAAGTTGTACAAGCTGCATGGCTTTCAGGAAGAGAAATGTCAGCACCTCTGGAGAATCAGCCATGCTGGGCCTGGGAGGACCCAACAAGAAGCCAACTAGCCAGCCTTTCTGGTAAGCTGCCTGAGCCGCACAGGTTCTAGGAAGATAAAATGCTGATAGTGCCTCCCATGAGCCTACTGGTGTGCAGGCTGAGAATCAACACCCCCCCCATAAGCAAGCAGCGGGTTCAGAGGACAGGCTAAGTTGATAGTAAGGTACATAGAGCAACTAAATGCTTACATTGTTTGGTTGATTTTGCAGGCCTGGGGCCAGAAGTCTGGGCATCTCTTGGGAGGATGACAATGAACAATATAGCAAATATAGGGGATTTCCTTCTAGCTTGTTTCTGAAATCCAGTATTGTTCTCACTGTTTTGATTTGTTTTGATTGTTTTTGCTTTATTCAATATTCTGTTTGGTTTTATTCTGTTTTTTATTTGGTTTGAGTTTGCTATACTTGATGGAATGGACCACTATTGTGAAGATAACAAGATATGCTATGGTAGCTATTGTTATTTTCCTAGTATCCTGCTTTGAAGTTCTGTACCAGTTTTGCTGCTTTGTTTTGATTGGCTTTGTTCTGTTTTTTTTTGTTGGGTTCTACTGTCTTTAAAATAACAAGTAAATAAAATAGAATATATAATGCACTGAAAAAAATGTTTGTCCCACCTCCAAACAAAGAACCCAAGGGGAAAAAAATGGGCAAGTGAAATAAATAGACACTTCATGGGAAAAATAAAATGACCACTAAGCATGTGAAGAAATGCTCAACATCACTGGCCATTAAAGAAATACAACATAAAACAACACTGAGATTGCATCTTAGCCACGAAAGAATGATGATCATCAAGTTAAATAACAAATGCTGGCAAGGCTGCAGGAGGGGGAGTAGGCAACACTTCTTCATTGTTGCTGGGAATGTAAAATGGAACAACCACTATGGAAATCAGTATGGCGGTTCCTCCAAAACCTTAAAATAGAAATTTTATTTGACTCAGCTATTCCTTTTCTAGGTAATTTCTCAAAAGAGGTAAAGACATCATATTACAGTGATACATACTCATGTTTATAGTAATTCACAATAGCTACATCTTGGAAACAGCCTACATGTCTATCAACAGATGAATGGATAAAGAAATTGTGGTATTTCTAAACAATGGAGTATTACCTGGCATATAAAAGATAAACTTGAGTCATCTGTAGGAAAATGGATGTGTCTTGAGACCATAAGAGTAAGCAAAATAAATCAGATGCACAAGCATAAATATCACATAGTTTCTCTTATATAAGAAATGCAAATTATAAAGAACAAAATAAAAGATTGATAATAGAAAATAGGTAGATAAGTGTCTTACATGCATTTCTCATTCCTGAGACAGAATACCCAACAACCAAATTTAAAAGTTTATTTAGCTCACAGTTTGTAGAGGTTTTAGTCCGTAATCTGCTGGCTTCAAGGCAGGGTGGCATGGCAGACAGGTATCACAAAGGAGAAAAAGTTCATGGTGAGCAGAAAGTAGCAAAGCAAGCAAGGGGAAAAACGAGCTTTTTCTATCCCTTACATTGTATCCAGGTTACCACGATTAGGACAGTGACAAACCAATCAATGGGCTAATTTAGTAAGCATCCACCCTTAATACTAGCACTGGACCATGAATCAATCACACACTCAATTCAGCCACCTCAAAAAGCCCCACTTATGACTGCATGAAGCTTTTGGAGGACATCTAGACACAAGTGATAACATTAAGTGTTTCTCAAATGGGAAGGGGATCAACAGATGCAGGGAGGAGGAAGGAGGGGAGGGAAAGGGGATGACAAAAGGAATTAAGATGAGTTATGTATGTGTACCAACTCTCCACAAGAAATGTAAACACTATGTACTACAAACATATACTAATAAACATTAAATAAAATAAGAGGAAAGAATGGAGGAAGGGAGGGACAAAAGAAGGAGGGAGAGAGAAGGGAAGACAGGGAGAGGGGGAGAGAGGGAGAAGGGGAAGGAGGGAGAGACAGACAGAGATAGAGACAGAGACAGAGAGAAAGTCCTAGAGTTCTGAAGTATAACCGTTACCAAGACCCAATTTATCCTGGTTTCAAATTAGTTTTTTTTAATAAAATTTATATGACTTTCAAAAGTACCCCCAAGTTTACAAGTGAAGGTAATAGAGGCAAGTAGAAGAAACTGACTCCAGCTGCTTAACATGAATATGCAGCACACCATACCCCAAAGTTCAATGGAAATTATCAACAATGGAAATTATCAACAAAATTTAAAATATGTTCAGAAGCTCACAGGCATATAAGCAGAAAAGCAATTGTGCTATACTTTGTAGTATAGGTTAATCAACCTTAATTTGAAAATCCAAAACCTGAAATGCTCCAAAGTCCAGAGTTTTTTGAATGTCAACTTGACACCAAGAGAGAAAAATTCTCCACCGGACATCATATGAAGAGTCACAGACAAAATGTAGCATAAAATTGATATAAATAATACATCATAAAGTTATCATCAGGTGGACCAGAAATATAGCTCAGTGGCACAGTGCCTGCCTGGCAAATGCAAGGTCCTTAGTTCAATTCCCAGTACCAAAATAAGTAAATAAATACAAAAAATAAAAATTATCAATTATCATCAGGCAATATATATAAAGTATATATAAAACAAATGAATTTTTGTTTAGAGTTGGATCCCATTTCCAAGATATCCAGGCCTTCATAGGGAAATGGAGACAACTTGAGACTATCCTTATTAGTGAAATAAATAAGAATCATATTTATAAATATCACGTTGTGTCTCTAGTGTAAAAAGTAATAAGAACTGTAGGAGTAATAAAACCCAAAATGTGTAATTGCTACTGTAAAAAATAGAGGAAAAGAAAGTGCTCTAAAGGATATAACTGCATGTGTGTTTAAGTGTGTAAGATAGATGACCATATTACTGTTTCTGCCAGATTGTTGAGCAGAACTGTTAACAGTCTCACTGTTTGAATGCCCACTTTGTATGCTTTAGTTTTGTAGCTTGAACAACTATTTCCAAGATGACAGTATGCAACATATCAAGTAGTGATTACCTAGTGTTTTGTTTTGTTTTGTTTTCTTTTTGTTCCTTTCTTTTTTCCTTTGGAATTCTGTATTGTTGCCACCCTTTTTTCTGTTTTATTTGATTGGTATTTTTCTCTTTAAATAAAATTTATTTTAAAAAAGAGGTTATTTTTTAAAACAGCGGAGTACTACTCAACCATAAAGAAGGATAAACTTGAGATGTTTATAGCTAAATGGATGGATCTTGAGACCATACTCTTAAGTGAAATAAATTGGACACATGTAAATATTGCATTGCTTCTCAGGTGTGAAAAACTGACAGTGCAAATAAGGACTGTAATGTTTAATAAATGTTAAGAAATCAGAAGAAATTTTTCAAGAGGAAAGGGAAACTAGGGAGGAGAAGAAGGAAGGGAAAAGAAAAAAATGAAGGGGATAAAGGGATAAAATGGAAACAAAGCTTTGTAAATAAGGAGAGGAAGAGGGGTTGGAGTGAAGGAAAATGAAGAGGAAAAAAGGAGAAAGTAAACTATAACACCTACAGGTCCAAGTTCCCTACAATGGATGTAATCATTATGTATCTAAACTGTACCAATAAACTTAATTTTGAAAATATCCATATTCCTGGGCCTCTCCTAGCACTACTGTATCAGACTCTGTGGAGAGCCTTGGAAATGTGCATTTTCAACAAAGGGTCAAGGAAACACTCCTGGCATTGCTACCCTATTGAACACACTTGGAATAGCCGAGGTTCTGCCCCACAAGAGCACTTAACTGTAAATTCAATTTTCATTTAGAAAATTCTCAAAGAATCACTGCCTATCTCTGAATGGGAGACTTAAAAGCAAATGTATTATTTGTTTTCTCTCTTGACTGTTTATTTCCCTCGATGAACATGGATTATTTTTATCCTCAGATGGGATCTTAAAAAGAGCAGCAATTCTGCAGCGGGTCTAAATGCTTCCAAGGGTGGGACCCATGCTGCATTTTATTACCAGGACTTTTTCAGGTGTCTTTTTTCAACATAACTCCTGGAGACATAGCCTTGTCTGAGTCCAGAGGAAAAAGTATGAATTTTAATAATGGCCCAGCAATTAGGTTTAGTGAGTGGTTTTCGTAAATGTGTTGACCTTCTTGTGATCACTTTTCTGTAGTCAAAGCTGAATGGCTTAATGAACATGTAAATTTCTCTTGTGGGCATTTTAGGACTTTTCTTTGTAGTACTGAACTAGCCAATCTAAAAATTCTAAAAGGTTCTTTACAGTAAGAAACACCTGACAGTTCCTAAATTTGTTTCACCAGTGCAATTTTCTACAGCTCTCAAAAATGGTCTTATGGCTCTTCAATATTGGTACTTTGGTTTAGTGCCAGAAAGTGACAGACTAAAAAAGAAATGAGAAGAAAAAAAGGCAGTAAAAGACCAAGAATGAACTGGAAAAGTTTAATATGCCCACGCAGAAATTTCAGGAAATAGCATCATTCCATAACTCATTCCCAAAACTAATAAACAATTTAGGCTCTCAGAGAGACCAGTATGGAGAAGGACTAGAAAGAAAGAGCAAAAACGTTTTGCATTTGTTGTCATCATAGCTAGTAAATTACACCAGACAATGGTTTGGACCAATTTATCACAAAGGGCACCATAATTGTCTCTGTGACTCTTTTGCTGTAACTTTCCTTTAAAGCAACTTCAAAGGACAATACAAAGAAGGCCTTCCTGGTTTACAGAGAAAACAAAAGCCACAGTAAAATGCACATGAAGGTTCTTACTTCTTTCTCTCAGAGCCCAATATCCTAAACAAATCTTTAAAGTACTGCGGGACACGGACCACCACATTTTCAGAGGGACCAATGTCTTTCAGGTGGGGATACAATCTGGTGTCAATGACCTTCTTGATGTAGCCCAGCCAGTCAAACTGAGGAGAGAGAGAGGGGGGAAAAAGAGAGAGAAACTTCGTTAGGCAGCCAGTAAGAAGAAAGACAAATAGAGTAGGCTGAGGAATTAAAGATACAATTGTTCGTCCTTATGTAGAAGATAGGGTCTTGATTATTGCCATTTCTCCCGATGGACAAATGGAGTCTGTGTATATGTAATGTGCGCTCAGTGGCAACACCCTCTCCTGTGATAAGCTGCACGGTGCCCCCTGGGCTCCTGCAGCTTTCTGCTTCCTGCTGAACACCCTCTTCTCCATTCTGCTTGCTCTCAGGCCCCTGGCCTATTCCTCTGGTCCGTGCTCCTTTCCTTCCACACTCTCCCTCATCTCCTGCACTTCCCTCCCTCCAGTCTACACTCCCCCTCTCTCCCTAACTTCTTCGCACTGCAGTCTCCTTGCTCCCATAGCACAGGCAGAGACTTCTCAGTACCTTACTTTCTTCTTCCTGAAACAGCCTTTTTTAATCATGGGAAGAAACAAACAGTAACAGAATATAAAGGGCTCCTTCATTCTTCCCTAAATCACTGCTTGG
>PVJX010025780.1:0-24463 GCA_004027295.1 Dolichotis patagonum | reverse complement strand
TCTGTGCCTGAAGTCAAGAAAGGAAAGGTTTATTTAGCTCACAGTTTGCAGAGGACTCAGTCCATAATCCACAGGCTCCAAGGCAGGTGGCTCATGGCAAAGGGGAGACAGTTCATGGTGGTGGAAGACGGTAAATGGAACAAGAGACAAGACTCTTTTTGTCCCTTGTATTTTATGAGGCTACTTGCCTTAGGGTGAGTGTAGCCTTCACACCCTTAAACCCAGCACTGGGCCACAAATCAACCTCAAGCTCTAGATTCAGCCACCTGTGAAAAGCCCACCCCATCACTGAATGAGATTTTAGGGAGACATCTAGACACAAACCATAACAATTAACAATCTCAAATTTGCAGAATTCGTAAGAAATTTTGATCACTAAATCACCTGTTACACTTTACTTTTCAGTGACATATGCCTAAAGAATATATGCCACACTGTGACAAAAAGAAGACACATGTGAGAAGGATGACAGAGCACCTGCCAAGGGTGCATGAGTCCCTAGGTTCAAACCAGTGAGGCCGGATGTGGTAAGAAAGACATGGATCTGTGTTCATGGCTTGCGCACCCCAGTCGTTCCAGCACCCAGAGGTTGAGGCAGCAGGATCATTGTGAGTTCGAGACCAGCTTGGGCTACAAAGTGAGCTCAAGGCCAGCCTGAATTGCATGGAGAGACTCTGTCTCAAAAAAGTCAAATCCCAGTCAGACTTTGCAAGGGATAGGGTTTAATTTATAGGATTATTTTATAATGTTCACTCCACAAGTCAAAACAGAGAAATGAAAGAGATCTTCTCATGTGCTAGAGACCCAGAGAATCCAGCTGAAAGCCTGGATCCCATGACAACACCCAGCACAAACCCATCTAAAGACTTAGAGGCCATGGCAGTGTCCTCCGTGAATCCACCTAGAGCCTGTGCTAATGTCTTGTGCAAGTCTGTATCAAGAGTCCGTGCTGGGAGGGCCCTGAGGTTAATGGTGGAGGCTAGAAAGTCCACGCCAGCTGGCGAAGGATCTGCACTGGAGCCAGGAAGCGACGGTCAAGGTAAGGACCAGAGCTCCCCCAGAGACCAACAGCCATCCTCAGTGACAGCGAGGACCTGAGGCACTGCAGTGGTGACAACAGCTGAGTTCGTATCATGAAACCAGCAGGACAAGCTTCCCCAGCAAGCTCCCCGTCTTCCCCTCCAGTCCTCCTTCTCTGCTGTCAGCAACAGTCCTCAGGCGAGCCCTTCATACCCAGAATCATGCTGAGTCAGTGCAGCCGGGTGTCCTGAGCTGTTAACTAATTCACCACAAAACTATTAAGAAAATTATAAATATCTAAAACAGGCAGCTCTGCCAGATGGGCTTCAAAACATCTGAAATTGTGAGGATAAACTACAGATACATATTACATGTACACACATGACTATTACTGTGTGATAAATGAGACAGCATATTTATATATGGCACATATGTGTACACACACACGTCAGTATTAGCCAATATATCCCCCACCTCAAGGGCAAAGGTGCATGACTACCTTTCTCCAGTTCTGTCCTTCCTAGTACGAGGGGGCATTTCTTGATTTGTTTCCTCATTCCAATCTACTCTCACAGCTGCTCAGAAAACAGAGAAAAAAGATGAGCAAAAGGACCAGATTTAAGGGTCTACTACTCTTAAAACTCTCATAATGAAAATGTTTGGAGAGCCCTTAACATATTTAGATACTGCAAGGACTCTCCAAACAAGCAAGCACTATTGCAAAGTGAGGTAGTCTGAAAGTTAGTGACATAATTCCAGAATATTTTACTTTCCACAGAAATACTTTATTTACAAATGGCCAAATCCTTTGATAGCTTTTAAGAGCTATTTTTGATTATGCAAACACTGCTTCCAAAGGAAATTAAAGTTGTGACTTAAATGTTAATATCTGTCATAACAAGCACATTAGTTTGAGGTAGGCTAAATTTATGACATAGTGTCTTAGTTACTTTTTACTCATCGCTGAGACAAAATACCTGATCCCCAAAGTTGGGAAAGGAAAGGTTTATTTCTTACAGTTTTTGGAGGTTTCAGTCCATACTCAGTTGGGTCCAAGGCAGGGTGGCATGGCGGGGCCGCAGTTCATGGCGGCTGCAAATAGCAAGGGGAAACCGGCAAGAGAGAGACACACCTTCTTGCTGCCATCACATCACATCCTGGCTCCACCCCTAGGAGGGTGTAACACTCACACCCCCAATCCAAGCACTAGACAATGAACCAGTCACAAATGTACAATGCAAATACCTGAGGCCAGGGGGCCACCGACATAAACCATGACACATAGTTTGTCATTTTATATGCTATGTGCATACTTTACAGTTTATAAGAGCCCTTTGAATGATCAGTGCATAGATACATTTATGCTTTTTTATGTAACTTGAAACATCATTGTACCATTATTATTTAGATTTCTATTCACAGTATCTTCATTCAATCGTGTGAGTCATAATGGTTTGTGGTCACAGCTGTGAGTCATTAGATATGATGACCTTGCCCGGCCACGATGCAACTCTAAGCTAGCTCACTAGCTTACTGGTAGTAGAAGACTCATTGTAAGACAATGTTGGTCAAAATTTTTCCAGATCAAATATCAGAAAGGGTTACAAAAACAATAATTTCAGGTTAAGATGAAGTCAGTTAAGACCAAACCTGTGTGTGCTGTACTTAGAACAAAGTCTTCGTTGTCAATCGTAAAGCAACAGTGAAGCTGATGGTAGGGTAGCAGAGTAACCCTGAATGCCGTACTCCACCCTCATTAAAAGTTCCTCTTTCCAGAGTTTCCAGAGGCTGTGGTCAGCCTGTCTGAAAACACTAAACAGAGAGTTCGAGGAATAGATGATTCATAAGTTTTAAATGCCACCCTGAGGAGCATGGTAACATCTCACGCCACCCTCCTCCACTCTCCCTGGGCCGGGAATCCCGTCTGTCCAGTGTGTCCACGCTGTACACAACGCCCTCCTAATGCTGACTTAGTAGCTGTCTTAGTTATTGGATCAACTGTCACAATATCACAGCGACAGATCAAAAAGCCTAACATCCAAGTAACATGGATCTGGTTAATCATGTCCCAGGAGCACAAGCATAGCCTCACCAGCCATGGGATGCGCCAGGATAAGCCAGAAAGTGCTTTCTTAAGTAAAAAGGTGACAGTTTCAATTTAATGGGAGAAGTGAAGAAGCAGTTGCAGAGATTACTAAATCTATAATGCAGAAAGATATTTTGAGAGACAGGTTGCATTCATATCACTTTTATTTATTCATTTTTTATTTATAGAAAAAAGCACAACAGAGAAAAGGGTAGAAATAATACAGAATTGCAAAAAAATAACAGTAAGAAATCACCAGTTGATAAATTACATATTGTGAGCTTAGAAATAGTCGTTCAATTTACAAAATCAGCTGTATATATATTTAAGTGTGCAAGACAGATAAGCATACTAAGTTTTTGTTAGTTCATCAAACAGAATAGTTTGTGCTGTCATTGTTTGACTGTCTGTTCATCTTTTATGTTTTGATTTTGTGACTTGGACAACTATTTATAAGATAACAGTATGTAATTTATCACTTTTATTTTTTATATTGTTATAATTGTTTTATTTCATTATTTGTCATTCATCTCTTACTGTGTGTGACTAATATAAAAATTAAACTTTATCACAGGCAGATAAGCATAGAGAAAAAAATAACAACAGGTAGAGTTTGATCCTGTATGTAATCTTTGGCATCAGAAGATCTTAGAACATTTCCCCCACCCTCAGGTAAGAAGGCACAGCTGCATGTGCTAATCAAGAAAGTGCCAGTAAGTGGGGACCTCACAGCATGATCAGTTTTCATGCCAGTAGTGATGATTTTTTTTCTTTTCACCGATATCATATTTGGTATCAGGGAAGCAATAATAGAATATAAAGGGGCTGTTTGACCTACATAGTGGGAAAAAAATTTTGCGAACTATTCTTCAGTCAAGACAACTAATATCTAGATTATGTAAAAAATTAAAAAAAAAACAAAAAGGACTCCACCAAAATAAGCCTCAATCAAACACTGTGCAACTGAAATGAATACTTCACACAAGTACAAGGAGCCAATAAATATATTATGAAATGTTCAACATCACTGGCTCAGAGATGTACAAATTAAAATAACACTGAGATTTGACCTTATAAAGAATGACTGTCATTAAGAAATCAAATAATAACAAATGTTGGTGAGTCTCCTGGGCTTGAGGACAGGGAGGAACAACCTGCATTGTTGAAAGGAATATAAACTAGTACAACCATATAGACATTCCTCAAAAAAAACCTTGAAATTCCATTGGACCTAGCTCTTCTCATTCTATGCACTGCCCGCAAAGAGTTAACGACATCATATTATGGTGATAAAAGCTTGCCCATGTTTATAGCAGCACAATTCATAGTAGTTAAACCTTCAAAATAGCCTACACATCCATTGACAGATGAGCAGGTACAGAAAATGTGGTATTTGCATATAGTGGAGCACTACCCTGCCGCAAAGAAAGATAAACTTCAGCGGTTTGTAGGAACATGGATGCACCTGGAGACCATGGCATCAAGTGAAATGAATGAATCAGACACCCAAGTTTAAATACCACATGGCTTCTCTTATGGGAAAAACCCAAAATGTAAGTGAAGAACAAAACAAAAGACAGACAATGAGAAGTAGAGAGAGATTTTTCTCCAATGGGATAGGGATCAAGTGAGAGAGCGAGGGAGAAAGAGCGGGGAAATGGATGAAGATATGTCATGTGCATCTCCACACAAGGAACGGAGACAGAATGTATTGCAAGTGTGGACTAATAAAAAAATTTTTTAAAGACACACAGATTTTTTTTGAAGATGTATGAAAGAGAGTAGGCAAATTAAGAGGACAGAAGACCCATCTTAAGGATGCTTTTGTTTTTGGTCTGGCTTTGCCCATATATCTGTGAGCTACAAAAAAAAAATCAACATTTCTCTATGTGCAATTTTACCAGAGCCATGTAACAATGCTATTGTTAATACTCTGTTCAGGACACTGGGATAGGTCTAAAACATATACATTATCACTGTTTATCTCTGTATGAACTTTATGATCATGTCACCTGGGCCATAGTCATAAGAAAGCAGCCCTGGGAATGCCTGACTTTCTACTAAACTTACAACGATTATAGACTATAGACTTACAATTATAGACTATTTATCTTTTTTGTTAAAAGCTCTGCTGGCTTCTGTTAGATTAGTGCCAAACAGTCAAGATTGTAAGAGCCAAGGGCTTAGCTCAGTGGCACAAGTGCCTGCCTGGCAAGTGCAAGGTCATGAGTTCAATCCCTGGTTAAAAAAAAAAAAGTTTGACATAAAACAGTTAAGACTGTTGTTTTCACTTTGGAAAAACCATAAATCGGGAGCATCTACCAACCTGGGTAGGTGGAAGGAAAGAACTGAATTATTAGATTCAAGATCTAATCCCTTCTGGCAAGAGGGAAGGAGTTAGAAGAGGAGTTTGTTGAATTAAAACCTATGAACCACAAATAGGTACAGGGGCAAAGGTGTCATTACTGTCCTTAAGAAGTTTATTGTCTGGTTAGATAGACCAAGCTCACTTATAAAGCAAAGGAAAAATGCTTAAGTATAAAACTGCATGATGCTGGGTGAAAATAGAAGCGGAATGAGCTTCACAAGCCAAAGAAATGGTTTTATAGAGGAAAAGATTTCAACTCAGATTTAATAGTTGGAAAGGAAATTTTAAAAATGGGCAAGGGAGCACATGATAATCACGAAGTCAGAACTTGCAAAGAAAGGAACTGCCCCACCTCTGATGCCGCCCTTATTTGCTGAGCAATACCATCTCCTGCAAGGCTGCTAATTCTTGAATTTGCAGTTAAATGTATTACCTGAAACACAAGTTTACCTGTTTCCGTAGAGCACATCTCTAAAATGATAACAAGGGAATTAAAAGTAAGTAAGAAGCAGGATGCGGTACCAGAAGGGGAAAGAACATTGGAGGAAGCGCGCTGAGATCTTTTGAAGACGGCAGATTGATTAGATGTGTATTTACAGTGCTTCTGGAAGTCGAAAGAGAGCTTCATACATGGAACAAAGTCAGTTTTTAAAAATGCTCCAAATAACCCATGAGAAAAGCAGGAACGGAAGGCTTGAAGCACCCTTGAGGGGCGCGGGGGGTGGGTTGAAAGCCGGCTGCTGAAGCCTGCATCGGTGCCGTTAGTCCCAGCTTCCTGCTCTCTCTTTTCCCTGGCGGTGAGGACCCCATATCCTTCCTGGCCTTTAGAAGAATTCAATCATAGAAGACATGGGGCGACCAGACGTAGCGGAGGGGAATACTGGCAATCTGCACTGAACAGCGCGTAAGAGAGTCAAACCCTGTTCACCCAGTGTTGAGAGGCACCACTACCTCCTTCGCCCACTTTTCAATGATAAGGCTCCCAGAATTCTGACGTCTAGGAGAACTTGAGAACTCCTTAATTCTCCCACGCTAGAAAACTCCTCTACAACAGAAATGACCAGTCGAAGAGGTGAAGTCTCTTGGAGCCAGCATTTGGTTGTCTCCCAAAGATGGGAATGAAGAGCCATCAGGGCAATATCCTTAACCCTCACACAGAGCTGCTTGTCAGTAACCACGCCTTCACTTTTCCTTGCTGTAAAATGGTTTTACTAAATCGAGCCTGCCTATATATTCAGATATCTGGTTTCAACTTATGCTAAAACTACTTCTGGTTGAAATCTTGAGCCCGTCACGCATATGCCAATATTATCCTTGGTTAGTCACGTCTGTGATATCACCTGCACACCCAGTCAAGCTTCTAAAGTTACCAACTGGTTGAAGAATTGGAGCCCTGGTTACAAAACACTGGCCAGCTGCAGGAAACACAGAGGAGGAAGAGCTACGCTTTGGCTACTGAGTATAATCCATGCTCAGTGTTAACGATACTCTGTCAGCCCATAAATTATAATGGGTAATGCTGGAAAGTTAGCACCACCCAAAAACACACACCTAAGCAAGCCAGTGTGCAAAATGAGGTCATGGAGAAGCATAAGGCTACTTTAGGACGCATCTCGAACACCAGGGTGGCTCCTTTGACAGCACCTGCTGTCATTTGAAAGACGGTATTTTCAAGTCCCCCGACAGCAGCTGGGCTCAAGCCCAGCACTGACTCTACAGTCCAGTTCGGGGTAAATGCTGTCCTGTTGTTAGGTGGTGACCTTTAGATGAAACATTAAATCCCCCGCCAACATTCCCTATCTTCTCTTTATTGGCACAGATGTAGCTGAGAAGACATTCAATAGTGGTCATAGCTGGCTGCATATGATCATACTAATAGAAACATGTGATTTATTCCTTTAGGGAAAAAGTTAGATAATAAAATTCAACAAAATAAATCCCTTTTGCTATGAGGATCACGGTGGCATCCAACAAACAACTTGTATTCACAGGAGGCTTTAACTCCGTGGA
The DNA here is from genome assembly GCA_004027295.1 of Dolichotis patagonum. Classification (NCBI taxonomy): domain Eukaryota; kingdom Metazoa; phylum Chordata; class Mammalia; order Rodentia; family Caviidae; genus Dolichotis; species Dolichotis patagonum. The sequence goes on along the minus strand of PVJX010025780.1, from coordinate 16,979 downwards.
GGTATTTTTGAAATGGAGCAAGAACAGCTTATTTATTTTAGTGTCTGAGATGAACATTTGCCTTCATATGTGACATCTGCCAGTACCTTCCAAAGAAGAGGATTTCTTTGAAAAGCATGACTCCAAAGTGTGGCAAGTTTGGCAAATATTTATCAAAGCCATCAATTCTGACTTTAGTAATTAACTTTGAAGTCACTTCAAATAATATATAACTCAAAATGAAATTACTGATATTTTTCTTAAGAGTTCAGAGGATTTGGTTGAGAAAAGCAGGAAATTCAAGGCTTCTTACTATAATGGTTTCAACTGACTCTTCCTTTTCCCGTATTCAGTGCACAATTATGCACTATGGAAAATGAGCAAGTACTGCTTTGTAGAGCTGTAAAGGATGCATGTGCTTCTTGTGCTCAAAACTAAACAGTTGGCTTCAATTCCTTCTGTTTTCTTCCAACTCCTACTGCTGCCTCCTGATGCCCGTGTAGTTCACAGTGAACGTTGCTGACTACAGGGAATTTTGTCTGTGAAGGTAAAAATTTTGCGTATGTATCTAGCATAGTCCTCCTTACTGCTGAAAGCATGAACACTTTCTACGATCATTGAGAAACAGCACTTTCACTTTTTAGCTAAACCACTATTTATTGTGTGCCTTGATTTTCCAAGCAATGTACTAAGCAAGTTTGATAATTAGAAGGGCAAATAAGACACAGGTCTTAACCCAAGGGTTTCACTTTCTGTCTTCACTGCTCTTGTTTCTACAATTATTCAAAGCAGCACAAGCTTAGTAACACACAAACTGCAATTGTATGACCTGTCTGAATAGGTTGGCTGATAAGTGCAAGTGGCAACAGGCTTAATAACTAAGCTTAAACTAAGATTATGGTCACATCTCTATTAGTTTGAAATACATTTAACTCTGCTCTTTATTGTGTATTCAATTCAGTTTAAAATAAAGTAAAATAAGACTGGGTATGGTGGCATACACCTGTAATCCCAGTGCTTGGGAGGCAGAGGCAGGAGGATTGCTGTAAGTTTCAGGCCAGGCTGGGCTACAAAGTGAGCTCAGCAAGCCTTAACTGCATAGTGAAACCCTGTCTCAAAAAGACGAAAAATAAAAAATAAAATAAAATCTCCAAATACATAGTAGTATCACTTATAAATCAAGGGACGACTAATCTTTTAAAATGCAAAAAACATAATGTCTTAGGAAATACATGCAATCATAGAAGTTACCTTGACAAACACTGAACACCTTCTTTAGAATTCCTTATAGATTACTTGATAAATCCATGTCCAAATATTGCTACTGAGAAATAATTTCTTTCAGGCATGGTTCATTTCTGCTATTCTTTCCAACTAAAACAACACACAGCTAAAAATAACCTGTTTCCCACTTCCACCTCAGCACTCAAAGTAATTCTTAAGCCTTCATGCATTAATATTACTGCATGTTTAGTTCATATCTACTGAAGAGCTCTCTTCTAAGAATAAATTAATCCACTTTTGTGACTCTTAAAAAGTAGAACCTAGAATTGGACCCCAAAGTGTAAGTGTCCATGTTAGAACGATTGCCTCACCTGTATGAGCTACTCTAACTCTACTGAGTTATTCTACCGCCTGTTAGTGTCTTAGGCAGCAACTCTAGCTACATTCATAAAAGTAAAATGTGAATTATCATCAGGTTGTCTTCCTTTCATATAAATTCTTTAATTCTATAGGTCTAAGCCCATTCATGCATGAACATAACCATTCCTCAGAATTCTGACCTAGGGGTCTCATTATGTTGAAGGATACAAGACTGTAGATCTAAACTTGAAGTCAAAAGATCAGTAAAATGGAATCTGAATGGAATCTTTGTGCTGAACGGACTTGACAGAATAAAAATTCTATTTCTTAAGTATATCCTGTTTATCTCCAAGTCAAATAGACCTTAATCATGGCTCCCAGTGCATTCTCAGCCTTTCCAAAGTCAACTCTGGATTTTACAGAAAGGTTAGAATTTCTCTGGGGTAGATTTGGAACTATCTGATCTAAATTTTAAAACATTCTCAGCATGGTTTTCTTCTGTCTTATTTCAGGCAGACCGTACTTAGGGCATTTACTATATTCCTAAGTTATATTATTCATATTTGTATTTTAATTTACCTATTCAGCAAGAAGACTCTCAAAAGATTCCCTGGTATATTCCCTGTATTCCTAGAGAAGAATTGATTTTTTTTCCAATTTTACCTGTGAAGTTACCTGGAATACAGCACGTTTCCTCTTTGAATTGGTTAATCAAGCATATAAGATCCACAATTCTTATCAAATATCAAGATGTTATAAAGCTAAGGTAATAACAGTGCAGAACTGGTAAATATTTATAATAGAAAAATATATCACAATAAAGACCCTAGAAAAACTCTCACATGCAAAAAGAGCCATGCCACAGCCTCAATATCAACACGTGAGCAAAATGCAGACACATTTTCTGTCTGACCAAAACACACACGTCTTGGAGCCCAGCTGCCACCGAAGGACTTCTTCCCAGCTGCAGCCTCTCACACCTGGTCTTTTCTAGTCTTCTGAGCTCTGACCAGAGTCTCCCATCAAGCTTGGCTTACAGCACTGCAGAGCTGCTTCTCCAGCTGGCATCTCCAAACCTTTACCAACTCCTCCTACAAGTCAGTTCCAAGGGCTTCTGAGCAACACGGTCAGGTCAACCCCATTTTCTAGTCCCCAAATCTGTCTTAGTTACTTTCTCACAGCTGAGACATCATACTTAACTCCTGAAAATTAAAGGAGGAACAGTTTATTTTGACTACAGTTGTAGAGGTTTTAGTCCATAGGCAGCTGGCTCCAAGGCAAGGTGGCTCACAGCAGAGGAGTGTCAGCTCATGGCAAGGCAGCGGAAACAGTGATGAAGGGAGGAGGCAGAGAGATACACCCTTCCAGGCCATGCCCTGTGACCTCCATCCTCCCACCATCATGTTCAGCTGTGAAGTCATCAGTAGACTAACCCTGATGAGAATCATGTCCCCATGAGCCAGTCACCTCCCAAAGCCCCATCCGTGAGTCCCTGCGGCTTTGGGGGACTCTAGACAAAAATCATTACAGAGTACAAAGGGCTAGAGATGTGTCTCAGTGTGAGGGGCTGAGCTCAATCCCCAGTACCATAGGGTGGGAGGGAGGGTGTGAGATTAACAACCCTAAAAAGTGAACCAATACTTGAATAGGTCATCAGAAAGAATCCTGAATGACTTAATAAGCACCTGAAATGATTCTCCACCTCCTTTAGAAAAAACTGAAATTGACATTAAAATCAAAGTGAGGTGTCATGGTCTATTAGAACTACAAAAATAAAGCAAGGAGATGCTTGTGAGAAACTGGAACAAGGGTAACTTTTATGCACTGGTAACGAAAGCATAAGTTTATACCCCTGCAGAACACCCTGAGCATACCGTTATGTCAGGATGACAACGATCCTTTTAAATATATGGCTCCAGAAACTTTCACATGTGCTCCCCAAAATAAGTACATTTATTTTCACAGCACAATTGTTAACAATACAATACTGAAGCAGCTTTCAGTTATCACACAGCTATTGGTTAATATCATGATTCTCCACTTTAGGATACATGGCAGGGTTACACAGTTATAAATCACTGCTTAGAAATTAAGTATGTCCCTGTGATTTTCTTTAAAAAATATAATCTCAACAGAAACATGGGCAATGTTCATCAAAAATGGACATGTGGTGTCAATTAAATTCAAATAAAGAGAAAACATTTTTATTTTAGTTTATTGGCGTTTGAGTGTAGCATATTATGTTACATCTCATTTAGGCTGATGAAAATATAAATGTTCTTCAGCAGGTGAATGGATCGCTAAGTGTATTTATACAATACTGCCGAGCACTAAAAATGAGTGAACTAAAGGTAGACATAAACATGAATGAACCACACAAATGTAATGTTAGAAAAAGAAAGCTGAAAAAATACATGTGTTGTGGAATACATGGGGCTTCAACACACAAGCAAATATTTCTCAAGGTTGTTTGGATGGTAAATATATTTAGGTAGGTTCTTAATCTTTGCATCATACTTGGTAACAAAATTCAAAAGGTTTTAAAAATTACATGATAGAAGTCTGTATTCTCTTGACTAATTACTGAGTCCTGAAAGCAAGCTAAAACATCTTATTAAGAATTTACCTACTCTAGAAACCTCTTGACCTCCATTCGACTCCTATTTAGAGCTACTATATAACAGCACTGAAGGCCAGAGTGGAAGATCTATTCTTGGCTGGTCATTCTCTAGCCACTCCAATGCCATCTCCTGTGGCCAGTAAGCAACTTAAGAAAACAATGAAAGGAAGATGCTGCTTAATTTTAATAAAATGTGCACATTAGGAATTATGTCAGCTGGGGATATAGCTCAATGGCACAAGTGCCTGCCTGGCAGGTGCAAGGTCTTGAGTTTGATTTCTAGTACAAAAAAAAATTATTTCAATTTTCTTGAACTCAGGAAAACAAAATTGAAGGTGCCAACCTTCCATCAATAATTTACTTCTCTTTTTCTCCAGTATGTTTCATTTTTGCTATGTTTGGTACTTTTGTGTCACATTTGTAAGAACAGCTAAGCTCAAAGAAAAGAATCAATAAGCTTGGCTGGGGTGGTCACCCACTGGAAGCCATGGGTTACAGGAATGTTCTCATTTATATAAAGACAAGCATAATAGGAGCTATTGTCCTAACTCGTTCAGTCGCTTAAATGTCAGTTGCATTTATTATTATGATCTAAGATACATACGGAAAAAATAATGGTATGGCTTACTAAAACATGGCAATTGACAATATCAAAATTGCTTACTAACAATTTGATTTCTGTGCTGGTATTATTTTAGTAACAACACAGGGAGAGGACAAATATTTTCTGGTCACTTAAGGAAAAGGAACAATGTACTCGCAAAACAATTATGTGAAGTATTGAGAATGCTCTTATGTAAGAAAGTAAATAAATGCTTTGATTGAAATTTATTCTCTTGAATAAAAATGAATGTCAACACTATTTCTGTCTCAAAAGCTTAAAACATTAGTCTCCATTTTGCATAAAAAGGTATCAAAATCTGAGAACATCAGGTTCACTTGCATGGATTTGCTCCCTGGAGTTTAGTCCACAGGCTAAGCATGGACAGCCCAGGAGCACATCCCGCGGCCCTCGGAATGACTGCAGCAGAGTCTGCTTCTCGGTAGCATCCCTGACTGTGCACAGCCCCGTTACAGGTGGAGAGGGCTCTGTTTGGGAGAAGACATCTTACTTTAGTACCATGGGCTTCCTGTGTACTCTCTCCACTGAAGAACTATGTCTCAACCCCATATGTCTATGATGTTCAAAAGTGGACAAGACAGAGATATACTTTTAACAGGTACAATTACAAACTTTCATCAGATTCTAGTATTATTTCCCATACTGTATGTTTTTTTCACTAAACAGATTTTCTGTACTTATTTTATCTGTTAGAACTAAAGGTACTGCGGTAACAACTGTGTTGTACCATGATTATATCATTTAGTATTTTTAAACAGTTTTTATTTACATTTTAAGGTATATGTTATTCATCAAGTAAAGTTCATGGCACAACATACTCAACTGCAGAACCGATCATTTTTCCAATGTGATGTTTAAAGTTGTTTGCTTTGCATTTACACTCATTAAATCAAGTAACAACTTGAAATCTTCATTATTGAATATTAATATCAATGATATCAACTGTTTTATTCTTTTGAATTTTCCTATTAGTCTTACAGATCAGTTGCCTTTTTCTAAATTTTTAGGTAACATTTTATATAAAGTATATAGCTGAGTTTACTGAATCAAAATTTTTCTCTGCAGTATTTCTCATGCAGTTGGAGTTTTGCTCATGAAGTCTTTGCTTACACCTGTGTCTTCAAGAGTTCTACCTATTCTCTCTTCCAGCAGATTTAATGTTTCTATTTTAATATTTACATCTTTGATCCATTTTGTTTTCAGTTTAATACACGGTGATAGACATAGTCTGATTTTAGTCCTCACCATGTGGAAAGCCAGTTTTTCCAGCACCATTTATTAGAGGTTTTCTTTCAAGGAACATGTTTCATTGATAAGGCGGCTAAGTGTGTTTGGAGTTGTCTCTGCATCTTATAATTTGTTCCACTGACCTTTAAGGCTTTCTTTTCCGCCTAGTACCATGGTGTTTTTAATCGTAATATCTTTAGTATAATTTCAAGCCAGGGAATGTGATGCACTCTGCCTGTCCTCTGTTGCCTAGAACTCTTTTTGGTATTTCAGGTCTCTTCTGGTTCCAAATGAATTTTTGGATTGCGTTGTGTACTTCTGTAAGCTATGCTAATGATATTTTGATTGAGATTGCTTTAAACATGTACAAAAGCTTTGGAACTATGGTCATTTTTACTGTGTTGGTTCTTCCTACCCAAGACCAAAGGATAGCTTTCCATTTTCTGATATTTTCTTTGATCACCTTTTACAGAGTACTACAGCTTTCAGTGTAGAGATCTTTCACTTCCTTTGTTAGATTGATTCCAAGTTACTTCAGTTTGTTGTTGTTGTTTTATGCCATTGTGAAAAGTGTTGTTTCCCTAAATTCTCTCAGTGAGTTTGCTTTTTGTTTACAGGAATGCTATTGATTTTTGAGTGTTGATTTTGTATCCAACTATGCTACTGAAATTGATTATTATATAAAGAACTCTTTTGGTGGAGTTTTTGGGATCTTCAATGTAGAGTATCATGTAAACTGCAAATAATGATAATTTGACTTCTTCCTATCTTTATTCCTTTTATTTCTCTTGTCTCATTCCTCTGGCTAGTGTTTCCAGAACTGTGTTGAATAGGAGTGGTGATAGTGGACATTCTAGTCTTGCTCCTGATTTTAGAGTGAAAATTTTTGATTTTGGGCTGTTTAAGATGATGTTAACTATTGGTTTATTGTAGATGGCTTTTATCAGATTGAAGCAAACACCATTTATTCTAATTTTCTGTAGGATTTTTATCATTAATTGGTGTTAGATTTTGTCAAGTGCATTTTCTGTGCCTATTGAGATGATCATGTAATTTTTGTCTTTGGTTCTATTGATATGGTGATTACATTTATTGATTTACATGTGTTGAACCATCTCTGCATCCCAGAGATGAATCTTACTTGGTCACAATGCACAATCTTGATGATTCATTGCATTCAGTTTGCCAATAACTTCTTGAGGATTTTCATATCTATGTTCATTGTACACAACTCTTAAAACATGTACCAAAAAGTCTACAAAGCCAGGTATTGTTTCTTTTTCAGTTATTCCAGTGACTTTTCAGCTTCAGCTTTGGAGGCAGCTTTTCAGCAAGAGGATTCAGTACTAGTATCTTTCAACACTGATAAAGTGTTACTTATGTCCAACTGACTCACAAATTTGTGCCATATACACCACATACTCAAATTTTCAATCTTCTGTAGCACATTAACAAGATTAAGCAAACTGGACCGACTACCACAATCAAAGATGTTATGAAGTGCACACGATTCTGACAGGGCAACAATCAGGAAGTAGTTTCCTTAGGAAATAATTCTACTAAAAACAGCATGGGAATAGAAGCCACTTAAAATATCTAAGACATATTGCAGTTTTCTTTTATGAGGATAGGTGCTCCAGTACTTGGTACAGATATGTTTATCCATATTATCTCTTCTTGTTGGATTGTTCCTTTTGCTAGTATATAGTAGTGACACCTCTTTTTCATTTCTAATCAATTTTAATTTGAAGTTTTCCATGTCTAATATTGGAATTAGTACCCTTGTTTATTTAAGGGGTCCTGGTTTATGAAATGTTGTTTTCCATTCTTTAATTTTTACTCTAGGAATATCTTTTTGGATTAGGTGAATTTCTTGAGTGGAACAGATTGTTGGATTCTGTTTTTTAATTCAGTGTGCCAGTCTATATCTTTTAATTAGTGAGTCAAGGGCATTAATACTGAGATATTACTGAGATGTATTGGTTATTTACTTCCATTGTCATCTTTGTCTGCTGGTGTGTGCTTTTTCTTTTCTTAATGCCTTTTGTTGCTGTTTATTTTATTACCTCACTAGTTTCCCCTCTGTTTTTAGCTGCATCTGATTTGATTCACTGTATCTGTCAAGAATATTTTTCAGTAATTTTCCTAGAGCTAACTTAGCACTCATATATCTTCTGACTTGGTCTTTCACATAGAAATACTTTTTTTCTCCATCTGTGTTGAAAGAAGATTTGCCAGGTAAGTTAATCTGGGTTGAAAGTTAGTTGTTCTTAGGACTTGAAATACTTTACTCCAAGCTTTTCTCACTTTCAGTGGTTGTACTGAGAAGTATAGTTGGTTTACCACTATGTCTGATTTTTTCCCACCACCTTCTGACTGCTTTTAAAACTGTGTTTTTGCTGGATATCTGGTAACTTAATAGGGATGTGTGTTGGAGAGCTTCTTTTTCTATCATAATTGTTTGGTGTTCTATGAGCATTGCTTATTTGTATTTTAAATTATTTTCTTGTTATTGGAAAATTTTCTTCCATGATTTCTAGAAGGATGTTAGTGAACCCATCTGTGCTATCTTCCAGTTTTTCTCTAACTTCAGTTAGCCTCAGGTTGGTGTCCTGGTTGCCACCTAGGAGCTGCTGGGTAGCCAGCCCTATTCTTTTTCTTTAAGGCTTCTTTGAACTCTTAATTCTAATGCACTATTTTGTCCTAAATATCAGACACGCTGTCTTCACATTGATCATTTTTGCAGCATATGAATTCCATACAGTTTTTTTTTAATTTCAGGTATTTCTAACATCTTTTTGAGGAGTCCATATCCTTATTGGATTTGTCATTCAGATTTTGAACTGTTCTGATTAGCTCATCCAGTTTTTTATGTATTCCCCCACAATTCACTGTGTGCATACTGAGTGAAATTGCTGTGAACTTTTTATACTCATCCTCTTTATACTCATCCATTTTTTCATTGCTTCTGTGAGCTTTTCATAGATTTCTGCTGCATAGTATGTGTTTCTTCTCCCACTGCGACCCTTGGTCTGCCTTCAGAGATCCTGTTTCCTTACTTTCCCAGTCTCCTATGTGGATCTGCTTATTTGTGTGTATGTTAATTATATGTAATCCTACTGCAGGTTAGGGACTAGAGAAATGAGGAGATTTCATGGTTCTTGTGGAGGTTTTTGGTAGGATGTTGCCTCCCCAAGGGTAGTTTTCAGTTTTGTATCTCCACTGCTGGCATATACTCTTTCTATTGTCTAAGTGATTTCAACTCTGTCCCCATGTTTTGCTGAAGGAATTACTTCTGGCTATAACAATATCCACAGATTCAAGATTACAACACTTCTATATAATCATCCTTTATTATATTTTCCCCTTTGTCTATTCCTTATGCACACTATGACACTTTATTACTCGTCATTGTTCTACAGTGAGGTAGGTGTCATGGAGTGGGGAAATGGGAGATGGTTGGATGAGGAGCGTTAGACACTAAGGAGGAGGTTTTAGGGGGAATAGTGGCAGATGAGAAGACAAGGTTGATGTAAAGTCTGGTTTTACTAGAGTACTTTTAGTTGAGTTTAAAGGTTAGCACTGAGAGTTTTAGAGGATATTTATGGGGCATGGGGCAACAGGCAAGATACTGGAGAAAAGGGCTTTACTTTGTGATTGAGGAGAGCTATGTTGTTGTTAGAACCAGCTAATAGGGAAGGTAATACGCTGGATAAGATATGTAAGAGCCAACAGCTTAGGATGGGGAGGATCAAGGGATTATAGAGGAGATAACAGTGACTGTCAGGGACCTCAGTATGAGGAATTTAAAACTGTGAAGGAGGAGTTTACGTGTTTGGAAAAAGAATAAAGAAATACGTTGATAATACTGTCTTGGGAGTTGGAGGTATAGAAACAAGATATGGAGCTGAGGGAAGGGAGAGAACCTATATACCTCATAAATCAGAACCAATGAAAGAAAAACTGCAAAGTAACAGCCTAATAAACAGAAAAAGAACAGAACATAAAAGAACAGAACATAGCTCCGCATTACCAGATAAATCAAGAAACATGCAAAAACTTAAACCTGAAAGATGTCCAGTGGGAGCACAGATTACGAATTCCAATGAGACACGGCACATGTGACCCCTGCGTAGCTTCTTCTCCCGGGAGGTTGAGTGTTCACATCCCAGTGACTCCTCTGATCCCTCCGCTGAAATGCTGCGCCAACTCAGACTCAGGACTTCTTTCTTCCAGGGTGCAGGCATTCTTGCAGAATGCGATCTAGCTCATGTTCTCGGCTTAGGTACTCTTGCTGTCTGTCTCTCTGGGCATGATGGTCTATTAGGAAGCCAGGTTCAAAGTGCAAGGTCATGCGTCTGATCCCCAGTACCACACAAAAAAAAAAAAAAAAGGACAGGTTCACTGGCATGAAATTGTCCCGTGAGTCAGGCTCACACTTATGCAGCAGTAACAGGCTAGTCCATCACTGTGTCTCTCTGAGAAAGAACATACCACAAGAGCCTTTTCTGGGTTTCCTTTTAGCCTAGAGATGAAATCCATGGCTACAGTGTAAGGATTTTAACAACCCAAGTCTTGACCCATAGTTAATGAGCTAAATGCAGTATCTGTCTCCTCTAGTGGAGAAAAACAGTATTCAGCTGTAGTTTCTAGAATCAGTTATCTAAACCCTTAGAGGTTGAGCACTTAGGTAGTGCCAGAGTGGGGAAGAGAAGAGAAACAAATAAGATTAAAAAAAAAAAAAACTCCTTTGCTGTGTGGCATGGAAAGGAGGAAGCAAGAGGGGACAAAAGATCTTAATGATGGGAAGAGTGTTTTACATCTAAGAGGGATAACAGGAAAACCAGCTGCAAAATTGGGAGTGAGAACCGGGGACAGGAAAAGATTCTACGATAGATACAAATATTAGAGAAAATGTTACAGAGAGACAAATGAAAAGAGGAGAGGAAAGAAAAGAAAAACTGAAAATGAATAACACACATGAGAAAGAAGTCAGGTGAAAAGATACGGATAAAATAGGAGGGTGGTAAAGAGTCAGGGGGATTCCCTTACCTTGTATAAACTGCATCGGGGAGAAAGGCAAGAGGAGGAAAGCACACATACCCAGACAGACACAACACAAAAAGGGTAAAGCAGTGACATAAAAGTGTCGTGAAACATGTACGAAAGGAAGAAAACAGCAAAGAAACATGTTTTTAAATGAAAGGAAAAAATAACACAATGAAATAAAGTATAATCAGAGAAAGTTTTCCATTGTTTGGGACATTGGCCCTTTTCCTCGGCCTAGTGTTAGGAGCAGAGCTGAGGGAGCATGTCTCTGCTTGCACTGTAGTCTGGGGTGAAGCCCAGCCCAGAGCAGCGCTGGGTGGAGAGACCTGCCTGCTCCAGCCGGGCAGCTCGGGTGAGCCTGGCCTGGGCTCCCCGGCGGCAGGGGCGCCTGGTTCAGGCCCTGCGCTCCGCAGCCTGCTCCTCCCTCCGCTGCGCTGACCGCTCCGCAGCCTGCTCCTCCCTCCGCTGCGCTGACCGCTCCGCAGCCTGCTCCTCCCTCCGCTACGCTGACTGCCGTAGGCTCCCTGGCTGTCTCTCCCTCCCCGCTTCGGGAATGGGACGCAGCAGCGGGAAGCAGCCACGGGGGCCCCCTGAGCCCTGCGCGGCTCGGATGCCCAGCCCTTCCCTGCAATGCGGCCCTGCCAGCTGGGCTCTGCCGCCCCGTGCTGCAGGCGCTCAGGTCTCTCGCCAGCTCTTGACTGTGGGAGGCCGCGCTGGCTACAGTGCTCTGCAGCTTCCTTGCCGATTCCCACTGCAGGTGGTTCTTTCAGTACCAATGCAATGGTCGGGTTCGCCAAGCACATAAACCTGTGGGCTTCACTTTGCCTCCCAGATGGTGGCAAGTCCGCACTGTCTTCTGCGTCACTCGGTCCCGTTTCCTCCTCCTTCCTCAGCTCCCTCGTGCTTCCCAGATATCTCCACTCACTCTGGTTCCTCTCCAAGCTCAGTTTTGCCTCTCAAATCTGCTGTTTTATAATCTAGTTGAGCTTCAAATTTGTCCTCCCCACTACTCATTCTGCAGATGCTAATTTTACTGTTACACTTTTATTTCCTTTTGTTCTCATGCATTAGTCTTGCTTAGTTTCCTGTTCTCCCTGGATCTCAGGAGATAGTTCACCCCAAGGTCACTGTCTTATCACTAATTTTTTTTGCATGATCTATACTTTTTAAATTATATTACAAGTACAAGCCAAAGGTCTACAATTGCACATGTAAACAGTATTTCTAAATAGTGTCCCCTTTCTTTACATTCAGGGTATCTTGTTTTATTTTTAGTTGCCTGCAAAACCTTTTCATAAACATTTATCTCTGGTTTAAAGATGCAAATTATCCTTTTCTGGTGAGATTCATGGTTGGTTGGGTAATTTTAAAAAGGTAGGAGAACTATTTTACTGAAAATTTTAGAATCAGACAAAATACCATAAAGACTGAATTAACTGTGTATGCAAAAACAAAATTAATGTGCTTCCTCAGGTTAGATTCTATATTTTCTATGAGTAATGAGGTACATAACTGATTGCTAATGACAAAGTTAGAATATATTCTATAAAATTACTAACAATGTGTTAAATCTAGTAGCCTTGCTTTCCCAACATTTGGGGATATGAATGTCGTACTTATAAAAAGGTTACATTCACAATATCAGTACATTAAGAGATAATTCTATGCAAACCATTTACAGATGAGTAAAGTGAGGCTTGAAAGAATAGTTACTTAAGACAACACACTGCTTCTAAAGAATCCAAATTTAAAATCACAAGCCTACCAATCCATGTAGTAAAGACAATAAATCAATCAATAAATTTAGTGGATTTGAAAATTAAAACATCATGTGCTGTCTGTAAGAGTTGAAAGCAAAATATTGACTTATACCTACTTTCTGTACTCATCGAATACGGAGATTGCTATTTCTCCTAGCAACAACACGTTCAGGACTTCAAAGTGCTGTACTACAGTAGTCAAGAAAATCCAACTGAAAATCACATGTTAATTTTGTGAATTCATTCAAAACAACAGTGCTTTTGAGCACCACACATCATGTAAAATCAAACTGTCTCTGAAGTGTGACATGTGCAGGAAAGTCCCTTCAGAGTTCATTAATGAACAAAGCAGTATGGAGTAACAGTAATTTCAGCAATCAATGGAGTAATTAGAATGTGCTTGGTAATAGCTGACACATAATTACGGCAATCACATCAAAACTGAATGAAAATAAAAGGAAGGAGAATAGAGGTCTGCTCTTCATATTAAAAGGATATAAAATAAGAAGCTAAATTGCATGCAGGAGGAAACTCTCCCTGTTCAGAGCACACGCGGACAGTCAGAAGCCCTTGTCACAGCTGTCTGTGGCTGTGTCACGTCCTGGCTGTCCTGGGTATCCGACCTTTTGCTCCCTGACTCTGCAGAGACCTATGTCTTGGGGAACATGCTTGGCTCTTTATTAACAGATTTTTTTTTTTGGTACTGGGAATCAAACTCAGGACCTCATGTTTGCTAGACAAGCACTGTACCACTGAGCTGTAACCCCAGCCCCAACAGAATTTTCTTGTGCTAAAAAGCACTCGCCTGCCCGTGCTGATTTAGGGTCAGCTGCTCTTTAGAGGTCAGAGGAAGAGGTGAGCAGGTGGGGGTCTAAGGGACGTGGAACTGCTGACAGGGTTCTCTGATCATCGGAAGAGGTTACTGTGACATGTGGAAGTATTAGCAGAACTGAGATGCATTTCATGAGGGTAGATGGAGTCAAAGGTGATCTTAAGCCACCATTGGCCAAAAGATAACAGTTCTACTACGGTGTAGGTAAAGAAAGTAGGTATTGTCCTGATGGACACTGTAAAATGATAGTCACACTGAGAGAGGCAGGAAAAATAAGGCGCTTTAACATTTACACTTATGAGAAATGACCCCTGTATTTTACACTTTGGCTAGCAAGGTGTGGTCTAAGGACCAGAGGCTGCGTCCTCCCGGTCTGTCAGTCACCCAGACTCCCAGGCCCCACCCAGACTTGCTGAATCAGGGTGTTACCACAACATCTTTAAAGGTTCTGCTTGAAATTAAAATTTGGGGAGCAGCAACCTGTCAGATTCAGAGGTTACTGAAGGGAAAAGAGATGCTGGGAAAGTTCTTACCCAACCTCCTCAGTTCGCAACTTAGAAAATTTATCAAAGTTTCATGATTAAGATGGGATATGTGTCTCGGGACCAATTAATGCCAGAGTCACATGTAGACCCCACACCAATGCTCTGCCCATGCTCCACTCTGTCATCAAGAATTTTCAAATCCCTAATACAGTTTTCAAAAGTGCTCAGTTAACCAGCTTCCTAAACCTCCCCCACCTAGCTTTACATTAGCATTCAGGTGCTGGATCTGAAAGTTTTTTAGGCTTTCTCATAAACACATCCTCTGCTAACAAGACAGATTTTACTGAAAGCCAAGGTTATATTTAAAAGATCTTGTCTCTTCCAGTCATTACCAATACAACCAAAGATACTGTGAGAAACTGTTAAAGTGATTAAACATGCCTTACTTTAGATGGATAAGACTTTGGAGAGGGTAAAAGGATGCCAAGAAGGAAGCGGGCAGGACAACATGGGCAGTGGGAGGGCAAGGGGGGTGGAGAGGGTGTGCTGCTGTGGTGTGTCTGTGTGACATCACCGGCTTACATTTGTATTTCAGTCCATCGCCTGACTAATAACACCGTGTAGTGAAATAAAGCACCCATTCTGGAGGTAATTGTTATGTGGCGGAATATAAACAAGCCCCATTCTGCAGTATATTTACCACAGCGCATATTTACGAGTTGGGTTTAATTAAAAGTCGGGAACACTAGAGCTATTTTTTAACTAGATGCCTATTATCTAGTGTCAAATGCTTGGTTTTAATCACGCATTTTATATCATCGTGACCTAGATCACTGCCTGTGACATATGAGATAGTGTGTTGTCTTTCCTGAGAAGATGTAGCAGGGCTTGATGGATGTTTTCTCATTCCTAACCTCATTACTACCGGCTTCCCATCCATCTAATAAAATGCTATGATAGAGAGAGGGAAGCTGCTATAAATCATAATATTCCAGCCGCTTTGAGCAGATTCATTAGAAATGCTGACTATATATCTCGAAAACAGAAAGTCAACACACAAAGTGGATTGCTGCTTCTCCCAAGGATCAAGGCGCCCTGTTCCCTGTCTCTCCCTCTCCCGGTGGAACAAAGGTTCCCTTCAACGGCAAAAGGCCACTTGATGAAGAGCCGGTAGTCCTCTGTCCTAACATGCTTTATCTATTGTAGCGCAGAGAGGTGCTGGTTCCAACCTTGTGTACACACTGTGACCATTATTCCTCCGAGAGACATACTGACTCGTGAGTGCTGAGGACATGGCTAGAGACCGGAAGTCTAGGCTTCAGAGGTGTTTTCATCGTTTTTTGCCCTGACCAATAAAAGGCCCTTTAAGGTCCTTAAGATTAAGCGAAGCTGTCAGAGGTAGCTCTGCTGGCCCCGTTCTTTCATGTAATGAAGCATGAAGTCTTGTAGATGTTTCTGGCTCTCCCTTTTCTTCCAGTCAAATATTTGTTCATTTGTTCAGCAAACATTTCATTAGGGCCCAGCGTGGGCCAGGCACCGCCCTGCTGCTAGATGGCGTGTAAATGAGACGTGGCCCCCTCGAAGGGCCGCACAGCTGACCACACTGCTGGGCACTGCTGTGCACAAGAGACACGGAGGGGAGGCCTGGTCCAGTTGGGGAAGGGTGGCAGTGATCAAGGAAGGCCCTTCCCAGAAGACAGAAATCGAGACAAACCAGGAAAGGGAGAGAAATGAAAAATGGATAGAGACCAAGAGGTACAGAAGCTGAATTTAGAGGCAGTAAGGGCCAGACCATGAAGGCTCTGTGCTTTACAATTAAGTTCAAGTTGTTGAGAGCAACGGTTCACCGTGAAACACTTCCTTTACCTGATAATCACCCTCAGAGGGACATGGGGCTGCAAACCTGACAGATGGGAGCCAAGACCATTGGATACAACTGAGAACTAGTTAGGAGGTAGAGACAGCAGGACCAGGGGTTGATCTAAGCACCCCAAGAGAGCTGCTCGCCCAGGATTTTTTCAAATAAGTCCTTACTCAGCTGCTCCTACAGCCAGGGCAGGCGCTTTGCATGAGTGAATCCTAGGACTCACAGTACCTGGCATCCACACCAGCTCACTCCCCTGACCTCCAGTCAGTGCTCTGCAACCTAAGATTCTCAGGGACTCTCCGGGGCCTGCCGTGTACTGCTTGCCCTGTCTACCTCAACAGTTCTCAAATTCGGGAGTAGCTAATTGTTAGGGTGCTAGGTGGGATGCCTATGAAAAGCACAGAATGCCCCATCAGGATAAAGGAGTCTTCAAAATGCACCCTGACACAGCACAGACTGAGGCTGGAAATATACTATGAGATAAAGGTCAGAGCGAGGGCCTAGAACTTACAAACCTCTGGATTTCTGCAGCCCTCATTGACCTAGCGCCCACTGTAACCTCCTTCTCTAACTATGCCACTTCTGGCCAGATTCTGGTTCCATTCTTCCAAGTGTGTTTTTCTGTCTTTATCCTCCACTTACCTGAATTCAGGCCACGTATGATGGCTCAATTTTCAAGGCCAGGGTCAAATTAAATGGCATTTAAGTTATATTACAACATTATTATTCTATTTTATTTTAAACCCCACTTCTTACACCCTCCCTGATTAACCACTACCAGCTTCACTAAACTCCTCTAAGTGTGATCACTTGGTCTCTTCTTCCTGCATTTAGATATATGACCTGTTTTATAGCTTACTGAAAGAAATATAAAATTGAGATTAAGAATATAGACATTATAATCATATTAAAACATAGACATTAGATGTACAATATTCTAAAATTTGCCTTCTT
>PVJX010025779.1:0-26697 GCA_004027295.1 Dolichotis patagonum | reverse complement strand
GATTTCAAAGCAAGACAACAGGAGATCTTCACTGTCTATCATATTGTCTCTTCTTCCAAATAACTGTCCATATCTTCATATACAATGAATTCATACAAAACAAAATAGTATTAAACTGATCAGAACAGGATGATGAAGGCATTTTAGGTCTTCAAGACCAGACAGCAGGGAAGTCAACAATGGCTGCCATAGTGTCTCTCGTTCTCTTCAAAATAGCTGACAATACCTTCATGTATGTTGGAATTAAACAAAACAAAACAGACTAGAATCATTCTGAAAACGAATAATAGTGTTGCTGGATTTCATATCATGATGCTACGGAACCAGCACTGAGTAACTGAGTGTCTCTTTTTCTTCAAAGTAGCTGTTCATTTCATCATGTATTATATAATTGATTCCCATAAACTGTTTAGGAGAAGTTCTACACCTGCATGAGTCTCTACATGTATACCTACCCTTTCTGTATTAGAAGGAAAAACAAAACAAGACAAAACAAAACAAATTCCTGGGAAAACACGAAACAAAAAAGACAACAATAGCAAAGAGCCCAGAACACTGACAATATAGGCCTTCCAAACAAGATGGTATGGACATAACTAGGGTTGTTATTTTACATAATGATATGCAAGAGTTCCTCACATCACCATATAATAATATGCAAAATTGTTCCAATCTTATGAATGTTAACTATTTTGTTCCAAGAACTTATAGAATTTGTAACACAATCATCTTCGCTATCCTAAGTGTGTTTTTATAATTTTACATATTTTTTCTTTTCCCTTCCTTTTTCTTTTTCCTCATTTTCCCTGAGATATTATTTTTCCCCTTAAGCAGATACTTATCCTTTCACTGTATTTATTGAGTTTCTTGAATCTTATGTACTCTTACCATTTCTTACACTAGGGAGACTATATGGTATTTACACATGTGAGTCTGATTTATTTCACTTATGAGTATGGTCTCGAGTTGCATCCATTTACTTATAAATATCTCAATGTGATCAGATAGCAGAGTAGCACTCCATTGTATAAAAATACCACATCTTTTTTTATCCATTCCTCAGTTGATGGGCATGTAGTTTGTTTCCAAGATCTCGTTATTACAAATTGTGCTACTATAAACATGGGTGCACATATAACATTGTGATATGATGTTTTCAGTTCTTCTGGGAATATGCCCAGAAGTGGTGTAGTTGGGTCAAATGGGACTTCCAATCTTAGCTTTTTGAGGAATTCCCAGACTGACCTCCACAGTGGTTGCCCCAGTCTACACTCCCACCAACAGTGCAGAAGAGTTCATTTTTCCCTGCAGCCTCTCCAGCATTTGTTGTTGGTAGTTTTCTTAATCCTGGCCATTCCTTCTGGAGTGTTGTTTTAATTTGCATTTCTCTAATGACCAATGATGCTGAACATTTTTTCATGTATTTATTTGCCATTTGTATTTCTTCATCTGAGAACTGTGTATTCATCTAAGATGCCCATTTTTGGAATGGGTCTTTGAAGTTTGGGGATCTGATTTTTTAAAATTCTTTTTGTTCTAGACAGAAGTCCTTTGTCTCAGGACCATTCACTAAGATTTTTCCCAATTTGTGGGTTTTCTTTCCACTCTGCTGGAGATTTCTTTTGACATGCAAAAACTCTTTCATAGGATGCCATCACAGTTGTTGATTCTCTGAAGTATTTTGTGTATGGTTTGATTCTTGTTCATTAATTCTCTACCTAGCCCTATGTCTTCAAGTTTTCTACCTATTTTGTCTTCCAACAGATTTAGTGTTTCTGTTTTAATATTTAGATCTTTGATCCATTTAGACTTTAGTACATGGTAATAGGCATGGGTTTATATTTAGTTTTCTGCATAGGGAGAGCCAATTTTTAGAGCACCATTTATTGAAGAGACTATCTTTCTTCCAGTGGATGTGTTTGGCCCCTTTATCAAAGATAAGGTAGCTGAGTGTGATGGTAGTTGTAGTATCTTCTATCCTATTCCATTGATCTTCAGGTCTGTTTTTATTCCAGCAGCATGCTGATTTTCTTACAGTAGCATTGTAGGATAACTTCAAGTCAGGGATTATGATGCCTCCTGACTTGCCTTTGCTGCTTAGAATTGCCTTTGCTATTCTAGTTCTCTTCTGGTTCTAGAAGAATTTTAGGAGTGATTTCTCTAGATCTGTGAGGTATACTAGTGGTATTTTGACTGGGATTGCATTGAATCTGTATAACAATTTTGGTAGAATGACCATTTTCACAATGTTTGTTCTTCCTATCCATGAACAAGGAATGTCTTTCCATTTTCTGAGGTCCTCTTTGATTTCTTTTTTCAGTGTATTATAATTTTCCCTGAATAGATCTTTTACTTCTTTTGTTAGATTGATTCCTAAGTACTTCATTTTGTTGGATGCTATTGTGAAGGGTGCAGCTTCTTTTATTTCTCTCTCAGTGGTTTTGTTGTTAGTGTATAGGAATGCTATTGATTTTTGAGTGCTGGCTTTGTATCCAGCTACATTACTGAATTTATTTATTATACCTAGGAGTCTTTCAATGGACTTTGGTGGGTCTTCTATGTGGAGTATCATGTCATCTGCAGATAATGATAATTTAACTTTTTCTTTTCCTATCCTTACTCCTTTTATTTCTCTCTTTTGTCTAATTGTTCTGGCTAGTATTTCCAGCACTATATTGAATAAGAGTGGTGATAATGGACATCCTTGTCTTGTTCCTAATTTTATGGTAAAGGCTTTCAGTTTTTAGCCATTTAATACGATGCTGGCTGTTGGTTTGTCATAGATAGCTTTTATCATATTGAGGTAAAGTCCATTTATTCCAATTTTCTGTAAGGTTTTTATCATGAATAAGTGTTGGAGCTTATCAAAACCTTCTTGTGCATCTATAGAAATGATCAAGTGGTTCTTATTTTTGACTTTATTGATATGGTGGATTATATTTATTGGTATTTATTTGTTGAACCATTCCTGCATTCCTGGGATGAATCCCACTTGGTCATGGTATATAAACTTCTTGATGATTTGCTGCATTCTGTTTGCCAAAATTTTATTGATAATTTTTGCATTTAAGTTCCTTATGGAGACTGGCCTGTGGTTCTCTTTTTTGGTTGGGTCTTTCTCAGGTTTTGGTATTAGAGTAATATTTGCTTCCAAGAATGAGTTAAGAATTGTTTCCCTTTCAATTTCATTGAAGAGTTTGAGGAGTGTCAGCATTAAATCTTCTTTGAATTTCTTGGAGAATTCTGCAGTGAATCCATCTGGGCCTGGGCTTTTCTTTGTTGGTAAGGATTTAATTACATTTTCAATTTTGTGAATTGAAATTGGGTTACTCAACAGTTTTAAATCTTCTTGATCCAGCTTTGGTAATTCATGTGTTTTAGAAATCTGTCCATTTTTTTTTGTGTGTTATCAAGCCTATGATAGCAGAGGTTTTCAAAATAGGTATTGATGATCTTTTGTATTTCCACAGGGTCTGTAGTGATTGCACCCTTTTCATTCCTTATTGCATGCATTTGAGTTGTTTCTTTCCTTTTTACAATAAGGTTGGCTAGGGGCTTATCAATTTTATTTAATCTTTCAAAGAACCAACTTTTTGATTCATTGATTCTGTGTATTGTTTTCTTAGTCTCTATTGCATTAATTTTTGCTCTGACCTTTATTATTTCCTCCTTTCTTTTGGCTTTGGGCTTGACTTGCTCTTCTTTTTCTAGATGTTTGAGGTGTAGCATCAGATTGTTTATTTATGTTAATTATGTTTTTCTCATGTGGGAGTTCACTGCAATAAATTTTCCTCTGAGGACTGCTTTCATTGCATCCCACAGGATCCGGTAAGATGTACTTGTATTTTTGTTTGCCTGTAAATATTGTTTAATTTCTTCTTTAATTTCCTCTGTGACCCACTTGATTGCTCAGGAGTGTATTATTCAATTTCCATGTGTTTGTGGGAGTTTTGAAGTTTCTTTTCTCGTTAATTTCTTGTTTCATGGTGCTATGGTCTGATAACCTGCATGAGATAATTTCAATTCTTTTGCATTTACTTAAGCATGCTCTGTGGGCTAGTCTATGGTCTATTTAGAGAATGTTCCATGTGCTGCTGAGAAGAATGTATATTCTGATGCTGTTGGGTGGAACACTCTCTATACATCTACTAAGTCCATTTGTTCACAATTGTGATTCAGTTCTGTTATTTCTTTGCTGATTTTCTGTCTAGTTGATCTGTCCCTTTGTGTCAATGGCATGTTAAGATCTTCTGTTATAATTGTGTTATTGCTTATTTGAATTTTCATTTCTGTTAATTTTTTTTTGTATAGCTGGATGCTCCCAAATTTGGTGCATATATATTTAAGATTGTTATCTCTTCCTCTTGAATTTTCCCCCTAACTAGTATGTAGTGACCTTCTTTATCTCTTTGGATCATTCTTGTTTTGAAGTTCACATTGTCTGCAAACAGACTAGTTACCCCTGCTTTTTTGGGGGGTCCTGCTGCATGGAGTACTGTTTTCCATCCTTTGACTTTCAGTCTATGAGTTTCATTTTGGGTTAGAAGGTTTTCCTGTATACAGCATATGGTTGGATGTTGTTTCTTGATCCACTCTGCCAGTCTGTTCCTTTTAATTGGTGAATTGAGACCATTTACATTAATGGTTATAACTGATATATATTGGTTTACTTTTCACATGTTATCTTTCTGCTGTTGATTCTTTACCTTTCCACTCTGTTTAGATGTCTGCCTTGCTTAGTAGTTTTTTTTCCTATGTCTGTCTAGAATGCCTTTCAGTATTCCTTTCTGGGTTGGTTTTGTAGTCATGAAGTTGTTTAGCTGTTCTTTGTCATGGAAGTATCTTATTTCTCCATCCATTTTGAAGGACAGTTTTACAAGATACATCAGTTTGGGTTGGAAGTTGTTTTCCTTTAGGATCTGAAATACTTCACTCCATGCTCTTCTTGACTTCCTTGTTTGTATTGAAAAGCCTGCTGTGATTCTGATAGGTGTTCCTTTATCAGTGATCTGTCTCTTCTCTCTAGCAGCTTTTAATATTCTGTTCTTATGTTGGATTTTTGGGATGTTGATTATTATATGTCTGGGTATAGTTTCATTTTAGTTATGGTTATTTGGAGTTCTATGTGCTTCACTAATCCATATGTCAGTTTCCATTCTCATGTTTGGGAAGTTTTCATCTATTACTTCTGTAAATAACCTCTTGATATCATTTATGCTGTCATCTTCTTTTTTGTTTATACCTTTCAATCTTTTATTGTTTTTCTTTACATTATTTTGCAGTTGTTTAATTGTTATTTCCTGGGTCCCTGCTATTTTTAAAATATCTTTCCTTTCCTGTTCACTAGCTGCAATCTTGTCTTCAAGGTCTGAAATTCTGTCTTCACTTTCATTGAGGCAGTTTTGCCCTGATGGAATTTTTGATTTCCTGTGTATCTCTTTGAATCTGTTTCATGCATGCTGTTTGTTTCTCATATTGTTCATTCAGGGTTTCCATCTATTTGCATTGTTCCTCTAATTTTTAAACTATGTCTTCTTTAGATTTGTTCAGCATTTCTTTCATTACATTTATCATTTCTTCTTTTACCTGGGAGACTATTTCTGATTTGAGTCCTTTTTTAGCTTCCCAGAGTTGTTTCTTTATTTTAGTTGATATCATTTCAGGAATTTCAGGTATGTGGCTTATATTTTCTTCTGTGTCCATGTGTCTTAGGCTTGCTTGGGTTGGGCTGGAAGTTTGAGATTGCATTTTGCTCTTTCATTTTGTCATTTTCCTATATTTCTGGGTTTCAAGCAATGTTTCAAAGCTTCCCCCATGTGCCAGGAATCAGCTGGCCCACTTTTGGCTGTTGGGCCACACTTCAGGCATCTGATAGCCACTTGGAGTTCACTGGTATGAGCCAGTTAGGCCTGCAGGGACCTCCTGTGTATCC
The DNA here is from genome assembly GCA_004027295.1 of Dolichotis patagonum. Taxonomy (NCBI): domain Eukaryota; kingdom Metazoa; phylum Chordata; class Mammalia; order Rodentia; family Caviidae; genus Dolichotis; species Dolichotis patagonum. The sequence goes on along the minus strand of PVJX010025779.1, from coordinate 20,765 downwards.
TCAGGTGCTTTTGCATGTGGGGCTTGGTCTTTCTGCCTAGGAGTGGAGTGCCAAGCCTTCCTTGTGTGCTAGGATTCAACCTGCACACGATCAGCTCCAGAAACTGAATTCAGGCCCCTGCTAGCTGCTTGGAGTTCACTGGGCATAGCCCAGTTAGCCCCACAGAAACCTCCCATGTATCCTTCAGTGATTTTGAATATGGGGCATAGTCTTATCCCCTTGGGAGGGACGTTCCAAGGCTTCCCTGTGTGCTGGGATTCAACTCACCCATGTTCAGCACCCAGGTCTGAATTCAGGCCCCTGCTAGCTGCTTGGAGTTCGCTGGATGAGGCCCAGTTAGGCCCGCAGGGACCTCCCATGCATCGTCCGATCATGGGCCATCTAAATGGCAGTGTGAGAGCAAGCCTGAAACTAAGACCCACAGGGAGCCAGCAAGGTGACCCAGGAGTCAGCCAGCCGTACATTAGCTGACTCTCTTCTCCTGCTCAGTGGAGGAGACTTTTCTCATTTGTTGTATTAACTTCTCCAGCTTGGCCGAGTCTAATCGGCCAAGCTCAGTGGCTGTTGGCCTTCACAATGCAATGAAATCACCTTTGTGAATCTTTGTTGCTTCTGACTTCATTGGTTGGGGATGCGACCTGGGTATTGGAATTTTAGAACTTTCCTTAGGGTATTCTACAGTGTACCACAAGTGGGAAACCAAGGCCAACTACAGCATTTACACATCTGATGATAGGGATTAAGCAGTCTGACTCCAGAGCTGCTTACTTTTCTCATCCGGTTTTTACAAAGCAGAGTTGATTTGACCATGATGCTAATCCTAATCATAAATCAGGATAGTCTCCTTGTTCCACTGGCTGACTTCCTTCCTCCTTTCTAAGCAGAGAATTTTTAAAACTGTTGATGCAAATAACATATCCAAGAAAATGTTGACAAATATAGGATGCCCAGTTAAATTTGAATTCCAGATAATCAATGAAATTTTTTAGTATAAGTAAGCCTCATGCAGTATTTGGGATAAACTTAAGAAATTACTAAAAATTGATAAATTGTTCAAGTTTAGGAATCCTCTATTTGATAAATCTGGTGTTTATAATAGATTATTAATCAAGATACTTCTCCTTTTGCCTAAGAGTGGGCAAAAACCCAGTTCAAAGTAGTTCAAGGGGATAAAAAAGAAAGTTTATTGGCTTGTCTAACTGAAAAGTTCATGTCTTTAAGCTGTCTTTAGCGGTATCCAGGGACCTCTCTCCATCTTTTAATTTTTCCTTTATCTATCAAAGATTTTCCAAACACAAGGGAAGAAGTCCAGGCCTCACAAAGCCCTAACAGCTTATCACCCCACAAGAGAAAAAGCCTCTCCTGAGAGCTCTGAAGACAGGGAAGACTGATTTTTTTCCTAGCTTGAATCATATGTCTACTCCTGAACCACTATAGCCATATCACAGTCACCCCTTGACATCCTTAGAAAACTGGTTCTGGGACCCTTACCAATACCAAAGTCTGCAGGGGATTAAATCTCATAAAAATGGTGTAGCCTTTACACATACTCTATGTAATATTCCTATGTATCTTAAAATCACCTGTAGATTATTTACAATAATTACAGTAATACAATGCAAATGCTCTGTAAACAGTTGTTAAACTGCATGGTTCAGGGAATAACAAGAGAGTAGAGATAAATCTTTCTCTTGTCAAATATTTTGAGTCCATGATGGGTTGAATCCACCAATGCAAGATGCACAGGTATGGAGGTTTGACTGTCCCCTGGCCTTATCTGCCACACATGCCCTCACACTGTCGCTCCACTCAAATCATGTAAGGGTTCCTAACAGACTATGCTGTGGGTGGTGGCTAAGGGAAAGGATTTTGAGCAAAGCAATGTCCACAAGCCTTCTTCCTGCAGAGGGGAATAGCCTGCTAAGGAAAGGAAAGTTGGATTAGGACAGTGTAAGATTGGATGACTCCTCAAAGCCTTGCAGTGGACCTGACCAGGTGAACTTCCCATTCTTACTTAAGCCTCTGCCCTCCAGCAGAGTACTCTGCATATGGAAGAGATGAAGATCTTTAGTGTGTCCTTTGTGAGCTATAGGCCAGCACTGCCCTTGGGGGAGACTGTATTTCCAGCTATGTGGACCCCTCTGGCTGTCAAGATGGGGGTAATCAATATGCTGTGGGATGAGGCCATCCCTACTGATGCCTGAATAATCCACTCACATTTTTGACCCACTGTGCCTGGGTAATCTCACCTAGATGACTCTTGAGCATTCTTCTGCCCTGAGGATGTTTGGCTACTTGTGTGCCCATAGACTGAAGGGCAAGAAAGAGAAAGCTTACCCTATCCTGCTTTGCACTATGAACTTTGTTCATATATCTCATGTTCAAGTTCAAGGTTGTTCTACTAGAGATTAAGCTTCTTCAAGGCAGGAATTCTGTCTTCTACTCTTCTATAGCGTCTCCCATAGGCTTTGTTGAATGTTTTAAATTACTGGAAGAAGTTGCCACCATCCTCTCATTGTCAATTACTAAAAAGTTAGCATGCCTACTTAACATTCCCCTCACTCAGGGACTGTATATCAGACTCAGATTTTTCACAATAAAATTTCCTCTCTCACACTTCAAGAAATTCTTACTGAGGCTGACAGAGGGCTGGATTGCATCCTATTTTTTAAAAGCTCCACAGATAGTTCTGATACATTGCTCTCTATTTCCCACAAATCCCCTTAAACTGAAAATAGTTTTTAAAATAATCTCCTTCTCCTGCTTGGAATATCAATCTAACTGTGCAGCAACAATGCTTGAGGTTTGATTTCAACACATCCTCACCCCATGGTATACCACAATTGTATTAAGAATGATTTAGTAGAAATGTCAGCTAACCAAAAGTTGCACACCACTAACCAATTCTGTATTCAGTGGTTCTCTGGGGACAAGCATAAAAAGGAGACATCCAGAAAGCAGCTGGTTCCCAATCTTAGGATGACAGGTTTGGTTCCAACAGAGTTGAGGAATAGAATTTAAGATAAACTTAGTTCTTTCTTCTCTAACTGCTGAAAACATGTTGTGAGTAATCATCTTGATGTCTTGGGGTAGAATTTCCATTAGAGAAATAGATATTAGATGTGTTGATGAATAAATGCTGTGCTTACTGTATCCCTTGTTATGATACAAACGGATATGAACCAAATCCTGCCCAATAATGGCAGAAAAAAATTGAGAGCTTGGAGTTACCAGGCAAGGAAAAGCAGTAACGTAGACTCAGACGGTGTTTCCAGGGTACCATGGAATAGGAAAGGTGGGGCAGAGCTTGGAGAAGGCAGACATTCGTGGTCTGAGGCATTTGCTCTCTTGTACTGTAGTTGCATCTGTCAGCTATAAGCCTCTTTCAGTGTTCTGATTATCTGTAATCATTAGCTTTCCTATGCATTAGTCTTTTCTATCCCTTCTGTCTTGCTGCCAACTCAAAATAAACCACTCCTCTTAAGAGTGGAAAAGTAACAAATCTCTATCTTGTTTAGACCCTTTGATGTCCCAACTCTGATGAGTCAAAATCATTAAAGAAGAGTCCTTTCCTATCCCTTCTACTCACTGTCTTCCCAAATGAAAGCAGTAATTCTTTTTTTATTAAGTTTATTGGTACAATTTAGATATACATAATGATCAGATTCATCACAGAGAATTTTTACCAGTATACAATATATCTTGATTCCTCTTGTTTCCCCAAACCCCTCCCTTCCATTCAACCCTTCTTCCCCTCCTTATTTACAAAGTTTTGTTTCCATGTTTTCTTTCATCACCTTTTCCTTTTCCCTTCCTTCCTTCCTTTACCCCTCCCTGCTCCATAGTTCCCTTCCTTTTGAACCATTTCTTACTATTTCACAATACCTATTATACATTTTGATCCTTATTTGCTCTTTTAGTTTCTCACACAAGAGAAAAATGAAATATTTACATATATGTGACCAATTTATTTCAAAGTACAGTCTCAGTGTGTATCCATTTACTTAGAAATTACTCAAATTTATCTTTATGATTGAATAGTACTCCATTATATTTTAAAAAGTCTTTTTTATTCACTCTTCAGTTGATAGGCATTTGAGTTGTTTCCAAGATTTAGCTATTACAAACTGTGGTGCTATAAACATGAGTGCACATATATTACTGTGGAATGATATTTTTAATTCTTTTGGGAAGATACCCAGGACAATAACTGGGTCAAATGTAATTTCTAATCCTGTTTTTGGAGGACTCTCCACACTGATTTCTACAGTGGAGAAAGATTCTTTTTTCCCCAAAATCTCTCCAGCATATTGGTTGATTTCTTAATAATAGCCATTCTTTCTGGAGTGAGATGGAATCTCAGCATTCTTTTAATTTTCATCTTGAATTACCAATGATGTTGAACATTTTTCATATATTATTTGTTGTTTATATTTCTTTCTCTGAGAAATGTGTGTTCATCTCAGATGCCCATTTTTGGGTTGGGTCTTTAGATTTGGGAAGTCTGCTTTTTTCCCCAGTTCTTCATATGTTTTAGATATCAGTTCCTTGTTTGAGAACAACTGTCTAAAGATTTTTCTACTTTTTGGGTTGCCATTTCACTCTGTTAGTAATATCTTTTCTGTGCAAAAGCTTTTTAAAAAAATTTTATTTAAAGATAAAAAAAGCAAAACAAAAAGATAAAAATAATACAGAATTTCAAAAAAAACAGTAAGAAATCACTAGTTGATAAATTACATATTGTCTTCTTAGAAATAGTTGTTTATGTTACAAAATTAAAGCATACAAAGTAGACATTCAAACAGTGAAGCTGCAAACAGTTCTGTTCAACTAGTCAACAAAAATTTAGTAATACGGTGATCAATCTTACACACTTAAATATACATGTGGTTATATCCTTTAGAGCACTTTCTTTTCCTCCTTTTGCTTTTTAAGACCATTATCTGTTTAGTTATACCATGTTTAAGCTTGCTCAGTACCTTACTATCTGTTTTGTTGTTATTTTCTTTTTAATCACCTTATATAATTCTGGTTTATTTTGAAGGTAGTAGAAATACAACAGAACAAGACAGAACAAAACCAATTGAGACAGTGCAGTGAATTTGATACAAAACCTCACAGCAAATTACCTGTATAATAGTAATAGATACCTTTGTATATCTCATTATCTTCACAATAGTTGTCTAGTTAATTAAGTATAGCAAAATCAAACCAAAGACAGAACATTATAAAGTAAATCGAAAGAGACTATTGAATACAGCAAAACAAATAATCATAATGAAACAAAACTGAAAACAACCCTTGCTTTCAAAGAGAAGATAGAGGAGAACCCCTATATTTGCTATGTTGCATACAGTCATCCTGCCAAGATATGCTCAGACCTCTGTTCCCAATTGCTAATAGGGGGTTGGAGTGGGGGGTGTTGAGATGTTTCATTCCAAGCCCGCACACTGGTAGGTTCAAGAAACACCACAGTGTCTCCTCCTGGCTGGGTCTCTGGGGCCTTTCTCTGGTTCTCCCCCTGGATCACGCCCGAGGGAGGTGCTTACCAAGAGCGCGGGTGAATTGCTTCTTTGTGCAGGCTCCTGGATTCCGCCATGGCCATTGGGTCTCTGGGGCCTTGCTCCACAAAAGCTTTTTAATGAGATGATATCTCAGTTGTTGACTGTCTATTGTTTCTCACGTGATCAGGGTTTTGTTAAGGTTATACCTATGTCTTCAAGAGTTCTACCTATTCTCTCTTACAGTATATTTAGTGTTTCTGTTTTAATGTTTAGATTTTTGATTCATTTAAATTTTAATTTTGTGCATGGAGAGAGATATAGGTTTGGTTTTAGTCTTTGGCATGTGGAAAGCTAGTTTTTCTAGCACTATCTATTAAAGAGGCTATTTTAGGCCTGGAGTGGTGGCACACACCTATAATCCCAGCACTCAGGAGGCTGAAACAGGAGGCTCATTGCAAATTTGAGACCAGTCTGAGCTACGAAGTGAGCTCAAGTCCAGCCTGAACTACATAGTAAGACTCTGTATCAAAAAAAAAAAACAAAAAACAAAAAAAAAAACAGTCTCTCTTTCCAATTTCCGCTTGCTGTTTCCAGCCTCCATGAACTGCAGCCCTGCCATGCCACCCTGCCTTGGAGCCAACTGAGTATGGACTGAAACCTCCAAAAACTGTATTACATTTTTAAAATTAAAAAAACCACTGGGAGAGTTTCCAAAGATGGCGGACCTGTAGGTAGCGGGAGAGAGATCCTCTCTGAGAGAGACAGCTTAAATGCCAGAATTTAACACCCTGGGGAGACCCAAACAGAGAGAGATGGACTCTCTCAACCCAGGAAGAAACTAAAGTTAAACCACTCAAATATGAGGTCCCGGGGCTACCATAAGTGAAGCTAAGATCAGCAAGCATGGCGCCCTACTCGAGCCACCTGAATTCCTGCCCGAGACCGCCCTGACAGACCAAACTGCACCGATGCGACTGGCTTGAGTGGCCTGAGTGTGGAGCTGAACATCCCTGCGTGCGGCTCGCCCAGACCAGGCCCTGCACACAACCCATCCAGAGGCACCGTGAATTTGCACCGCAGCCGCGCTGAAGTCCGAGGTCTGGGAGCCCAGCAGTTCTCAGGGACCGGCATCAACACGCGGTGAGTGATGGGGATAAGACCCTCCCATGGGAAAGGGGAAACCAACTGGAAGACATGTTGGATTTGGGCAGGACAGCCTTAACTCCATAAGGAAGTGGCTTCAGTTGATTGCTCCCCTCGCCGAGCGGATTGGTGGAATCTGCTTGGATTGGGCCGTGCCCCTGACCGGGACCCAGTGGGTTGCTACAAACTAATTCCCTGAGCACAGCCACACACTGACGCAGTGAAGGCCTGCAAAGGTTGACTGCCCCGGAGGGGAAGAGCCAGTGCACACTGCCCATGCTTGAACTTCAGTCTCTGATAGCAGAAGGCAGAGGGCAGAAGCTCCTAGCCTGTGCCCTCTAGAGGAACTTTAACAAACAAGAAAAGGGGCTGGAAATTGCACTATACCCTTGTATGGAAGGAACCAAAAACATGACAAGAGGGAGAAATAAGAAAAAGCCCCAGCCCCCAACCCTGAGAACATTGATCCAGGAGAGGTAAATACAAAAGAGAATGAGGGCAGCAAACATACAACATCAAACACAGCATTAGCAGACATAAAGAGACATCTTCAGAACCTCGTAAGCAGGATCAAAACTGAAATATTAATTCAAATTAAACAAGAGATAAGTAGATTAATAAAATAAAGACTGGGCACCTCTCAAGAAGACACAGACAGAAGAATGGAGGAACACAAAAGGAGAGAAATATTTAATGAAGAATACAAAATAACCCTAGAATTCATGAAGCAAATTCAAAGAGATTATCAGGAAACTAAAGACTCGATAGAAAGCTTGCAAAACTGCTTGAAAGAAACCAAAGATAGACTATCAGAAATTGAACACAGGCTTGCAATGTGTGATCATAAAAGGGAAGATCTCTTAAAAATAACAAGGGAGCAGGCAGTAACTATACAAAGACTAGAAGACGACAAGAGGATCTACAACTTAAGATTAAAGCATGTGAATGAAGAAGCAGCAGTCAAAACAGAGGAACTGCAAAGACTATTCACAGAAATCATTAAGGAAAATTTCTCAAGCATAGAAAAGGGAAATGATATGCAGATGTATGAAGCATACAGAACTCCAGCCACCTACAACCAAAACAGAGCTACACCTAGACACATAATAATCAAGATCCCAGAAATTCAATATAAGAACAGAATATTAAAAGCCATCAGAGAAAAGAAACAGATCACCTATAAGAGAAAACCCATCAAAATCATGGCAGACTTTTTGACACAGACCATTAGGTCAAGAAGAGATTGGAGTGAAGTAATTCAAGCTCTGAAGGAGAACAACCTCCAGCCCAGATTGATGTATCCTGCAAAACTCTCTCTAGAAATTAATGGAGGAACAAGATGCTTCCATGACAAAGAGGAACTAGGAAGATTTGTGACCACCAGTCCAACCCTACAAAAAATATTGGAGGACATTTTAGAGAGAGAGAAAAAGAATATGAGCATTTCAGGAACAGTGGCAGAGAGGCCTCAGTGAATGGGGCAGACAGTGGAATGGAACAGAAAAATAGACAACCAATGGCAGAAAAACAGAATAGCAGAAATAAGGCAGAGAGGATTGGCTGTAATCTCTAGTATAGATGGCCTCAAAATAGTAGCAGATAGAAACACAGGCAGAGAAGATCAAGAGATAGGGTCCACTGAGATGCTCTATATAGGGAGGCAGTGGGACCCAAAACAAGCAGTGCACCCTATGGGATTGAAAGGGGAGGAATTGTCTAAAAAAGGAATGCAGAGGATATTGTTAATTGGGTAACAAGATTTAAAATTTACATTATTCTCATCATCTGCTTGGATGGATTATGTGCTGTTCCAGTTTGTCTACTTACACTAGACTTGAGGACATGGTCAGCTATCCCAAAAATAAGAGGACATATTATGGTAATCATCCCTAATTTCCTATCAAGTTAATCTGAAGCCCTTTATAACTTATACTGTCTTATTATGACTGATCTGGTTTGTTAGATTGCTACTTTGTATTGACTGATTTTATTTAAATCTGTTATGATTGATAGCATCAAGTCTAAGAGTATAGGCAACTACACTGAAGATGACAAGATTCACTAAGATACCCACTCTGGTTTGATTATTACTTGCTTTTGAAGTCTTGTAATGCTTTGTTTTTATTAATGTTGTTATATACTGCGGAGATATCATGGTAACCATTGTAGATCACCTTGTATTGCGGTTATATATGACTTTTTTGCTTCATGCTTTTCTAGGAATTGTTTTGTTTTACCTTGCTTTGTTCTGTTTTTACCTCTAATACAGAAATGATAGATATACATGTAGAGACTCATGCATGTGTAGAGCTTATAAACAGTTTACAAGAACCAACTATATAACATGTTGAAATGAACAACTACTTTGAAGAAAAAGAAACACTGTAGTACCCAGTGCTGATTCCATAATGTCATGATGTGTAATCCAGCAAAATTGTCATTCTTTGTTCAAAGTGATTTTAGCTTGTTTTGTTTTGTTTAAGTTAAACACACATGAAGGTATGGACAGCTGTTTTTAGGAGAATGAGAGACACTATGACAGCATTCTCGGCTTCCCTATTGTCTGATCTTGAAAATTTGAAATGCCCTCCTCGTGCTGCTCATATCAATCCCATACTATGTTGTTTCATGTGAATTCCATGTATGTGACAATATGGACAACTATTTGGAAGAAAACAAGAGTCAATATGATAGAGAGTGAATATCTCCAATTGTCTAGTTTTGAAATTTATGTCTCTTACATTGATTTCTTGTGATCTGCTTTGTTCTGTCTTCTTGTGTTTAATTTTACCCTTTTGATATAATTGAATGTGTATTTGAGTGGGTAAGATGGATGACCATATTGCTGTTTTTTTTGGTCAGGTCGTGGAACAAAACTGATAACAGACTCACTGTTTGAATGTCTACTTTACATGTTTTAACTTTATAATTTGAACAACTATTTCCAAGAAGTCAGTATGTAATTTGTCAAGTAATAATCTCTTAGGTTTTTTTGTTGTTGTTCTTTTCCTTTTTTCCTTGGAATTCTGTATTGTTGCTACCCTTTATTCTGTTTTTTTTTTGTTTTGTTTTTCTTCTCTTTAAATAAAAATTTTTTAAAAACCCAAATAAATCAATAGGCTATCTTTCTTTCAGTGATGTGTTTGGCCTCTTTGTCAAAGGTAAGTTGGCTGTGAGCTACCATTTGAGATGCTCCCTGATGGTAATCAGCATGTTCCAGGAGACAGAACAGCCAGCCCTGCCATGCACATCCACTGAGCACCATCAGGTACCTGCATGCAGCACAGGCTAGGAGAACCAGCCAACCACATCTTAGAGGAATTCTAGCCAAATCAAGAAGTTCCTGGGACCCCACAACCCACCCATCTGGAGGAACTGAGAAAACATCAACAGAGCAAAAGGTAGTCTCTGACCTCCAGCCCACACAGAACAAGTTCAGGAGACATAAACATGGAATAGATTAAAAACTGCACACCTGAAGTTTTTGAAGTTATGGCAACTGAAGTAAAGCATCTCATGAGGAAATAAAAGAAATCTGATCAGAGATAATATCTCAGGTAAAAGAAGAAATGAAAAACATAAAAGAATTGCTGGTTATACTTGAAGACCAATTAAAAAATGGAGGAGCATAGTGAAATGAGGGAAACCTTGAATGAACAATATAGGAAAGATTTAGAATGCATGAAACAGATTCAAACAGATATCTGGGAAATTAAAAATTCCACTGAAAGTTAGCAAAACTGCTTGAAAGAAACTGAAGATATACTTTCAGACCTTGAAGACAGGATTGCAGCTAGAAATTGCAAAAGGAAAAATCTCTAAAAATAACAAGGTACCAGGAAACAACAATTCAACAGCTGCAAGTTGACACAAAGAAAAATAATTTAAGAATAATAGATGTCAGTGAAAAAGCAGGGATCAACACAAGTGGCCTAAAAGACTATTTACAGAAGTAATAGCAGAAAAGTTCCCAAGCATGAGGAAAGGACTGGACATGCAGATAAGTGAGGCATACAGATTTCCAACTAGCCATAACCAAAATAAATCTATACCCAAACATATAATAATCAAGATCCCAGAAATTCAGTACAAGAACTGAATATTAAAGGCTATCAGAGAAAAGAAACATCACCTATAAAGGAAAACCCATCAGAATCATGACAGACTTATTAACAAACCATCAAGTTAAGAAGAGCTTGGAGTGAAGTATTTCAAGTCCTGAAAGAAAACAACTTCCAACCCAGATTGATGTATCCTGCAAAATTAGCTTTCAAAATTAATGGAGAGGACTGCAGGGGAAGAGAACAAGACACCAAGAAGCAAGTCCTCCCTGTGAATTGGTGCCATGCATGGGCCATGAGAGGTAGAGCCAGATGTCAGCCCCTTCTGGCACGCGGGCTGGTAAACAAGAAGAGCCAAACTACCCCCTGCCCCCATAAGTGACTGGCTGATCCAGAGAAACACAGGCTGCGATGATAGCTATTGAGGTAAAATACAATGTAATGTTTGTAGTGTTTAGTTTTTCACTGATTTTGTAGGTGAAAAGCTGGTAGTCTGGGGATCTTTTTGGAGGATGACAATAGGCAATGTAACACCTATGGGGGATCTCCTTCTGAAGGAGCCACTGTTAATTCCCTATTATCTTGTTTTGAAGTCCTGTATCATTTCCATTGTTTTGTTGGGTTGGGTTTTATTCTGTTTTGCTTTGTTTGATTTTATTATATCTGATGGAATGGGCAGCTATTTCAAAGATAATGGGATATATTATGGTAGCCATTTTGGATTTACTATTGTCTTGTTTTGAAGTCCTTTATTGCCTTCATTGTTTGGTTTTTATTGGTTCTATTCTGTTCTGCTTTGTTTGATTTTTACTATGTCTGAAGGTATCTGCTGCTATTTTGAAAATAACAAGAAGCATTATGGCAACCATTGTTGATTTCATATTGTTTTGAAGTCCCATGTCACTTACACTGGTTTGTTTTGATTGACTTTATTCTGTTTTATCTTGCTTGGTTTTATTCTCTTGAAAATAAAAATTTTTAAAAATTAGTGGAGAAATAATATACTTCCATGACAAAGAACAATTGAAGGAATTTATGACCACCAAACCAACCCTACAAAGAGTACTTGAAGGATATTCTAGAGAAAGATAAAGATCACCACAGTTCCGGGAATAACAGCAGAGGGAAATTGCTGAGCAGGACAGGCAACTGAATGGAGGGAAAATGTAGGGAAGCAACTGCAGGAAAATAGCATGGCAGAGACAAGACAATGCATGTTGTCATAATCATTTATGTAGATGACCTCAATTCACCAATAAAAAGAAACATGGGCAGAATGAATCAAGAAACAAGATCCATCAATATGCTATATAGAATAAACACATTTAAACTGAAAGGAAATTCATAGACTGAAAGTCAAAGGAGAGAAAACAATGCTCTATGTGACAGGCAACCAGAAAAAAGCAGGGGTAGCTTGTCCATCAACCACAGAATGGATAAGATATGGTATTTTTACACAAGGGAAAGCTACTCAGCTGTAAAGAAGGGTGATCTCGAGGCCCGTGTAGGCAGATGGATGCAATTTAAGATCATGCTCAATTTGAGATCATGCAATTTGAGATCATGGGAGAAATGGTGCAGGCTCACGTGAGTGAGCATTGTGTTTCTACCACAGTATAAAAAACTGAGAGTTAATGGCATAGGAAATGTACAATAGATATTGTGAAAGTGAAAGGGGAGGAAATCTCTAAAATGGGAATGTGGTAGCTATTGTTCATTTGCTATGAACTTGATTTGAAGTCCTTTATCATCTTGTTTTGCTACATTTTATTCTATTTTTGTCTTGTTTGATTTTATTATATCTGATGGTATAGGCAGCAATTTTAAATATAATAAGATACAGTATGTTAGCCATTGTTGATTTCCTATTACCTTGTTTTGAAGTCCTGTACTGTTTTCATTGTTTCGTTTTGATTGGTTTTGTACTGTTTTAATTTGTTTGATTGTATTATGTCTGATGACGTGAGCAGTTATTTTGAGGATAACAAGAGGCATTATGGTAGCCATTGTTGATTTCCTATAATCTTGTTTTGAAGTCCTCTATTGCAGTCATTGATTTCTGTTTTATCTTGTTTGGTCTTATTCTCTTTCAAATAAAAAGGACAAACTGGCTGGGTGTGTATGGAGATGCATCTGATCTTCTAATGTGTTTCACCAATCCTCAGGTCCATTTCTTTGCCAGTACTATGCTATTTTTAGTCCACTAACTTTGTAGTATACTTTTAGGTTTGGGATTATGATGGACCTTGACTTGCCTTTGTTGCCATCCTAGGTATCTTCTGGTTTTGAATGAATGTTAGAAATGTTTTCTCTAGTTCTGTGAAGTATGTTGATGATATTTTGATTGGGATTGCATTAAATCCGTATAACAATTTTTATTATGTTGATTCTTCCTTTCCATGAGCAAGGGATACCTTTATGTTTTCTGATATCCTCTTCAATCTCCTTTTTTCAGAGGAGTAATTTTTAATGTATATATATTTTAATTTCTTTGTTAGATTAATTCTTAGTATTTCATTTTGTCACTGCTACTGTGAAAGCTGTTGTTTTATTTAATTTTTCTCTAAGAGTTTGTTGATTGTGTACAGAATTGATTTTTGAGTGTTGAATTTGTATCCAGCTGCACTACTGAATTTGGTTATTAAATCTACAAGTCTTTTGGTGGAATTTTTGGGGTCATTTATGTAGAGTATCATGTCATCCACAAATAATGATAATTTAACTTCTTATTTCCCTCTACTTGTTCTTTTTATTTCTTTCTCTTATCTAACACTCTGGCTAATGTTTCCAGAACTACACTGAATAAGAGTGATTACAGTGGACATCCTTATCTTGTTCCTTAATTTTAAAAGTTTTCAGTTTTTGACAATTTAGCGTGTTTTTAGCTATTGGTTTATCATAGATGACTTTTATCATATCAAAATAAGACCATCTATTCCAATTTTCTGTAGGTTTTTTTTTATCATAAATGGATATTGAACTTTGTCAAATGCTGTTTCTTCATCTATTGAAGTGATCATATGATTTTTGTCTTTGACTTGTTGATACGATATATTACATTTATTGATTTGCATAGGTTGAACCATCCCTGCATCCCTGGAATGAAACCTACTTTGTCTTGGTGAATAATCTTAATGATTTGCCGCATTCTGTTTGCCAGTATTTTATTGAGGATTTTTGCATCTCTGTTCATTAGGGAGATTGGCCAGTAGTTCTTATATTGGGTTGAGTCCTTCTCTGGTTTAGTTATCAGGATAATACCTGCTTTCAGGAATGAGTTTTGAAGTATTCTTCCCTTTCAATTTCACTAAAGAGTTTCAGCATTGGTGGCATTAGTTCTTCTCTGAACTTTTTATAGAATTCAGCAGTGAATCCATTAAGACCTGGGCTTTTCTTTGTTGGTAAGGCTCAATTACACATTTGGGAAGTTTTCTGACATTACTTCTGTGAAGAGGATTTTTATAACATCTGCTCTGTCTCCAGGTTTCTCATTGACTCTGATCAATCGCATGTTCTTCTTTGCTTTATCTTGCAACTGCTGGATTGACCTTTCGTGGACCCTTGCTATTTTTAAGACATCTTTCTTTTGGTGATTGCTAACTGCAGTTCTTTTTTCTAGCTCTGATATTCTCTTTCCCTTTGTTTAATCTGTTACATATACTTTCAATGGAATTTTTAGTCTCCTGGATGTCTGTTTAGATCTGTTCCATGGCTTCCATTTCTTTCCTATATTGGGCATTCATGGTTGCCATTGTTTTCCTAAGCTCCTGTAGTTTTTTTCTGTGTCTACTCTAGGTTTATTGGGCATGTCTTTCATTTTGATTGTCATTTCTTTTTTTATCGGGGACATTATTTTTTTATAGCTACCTAGATTTACATTTTCACTTCTCTGTTGCTATCACTTGAGAATGTGCCAGTATGTGGCTTCCTTTTTCTTCTCTCATTGTGCTCTAGATTTGTTCTGAGAGGGCTGCAGGTCTGGTGTTGCATTTTCCTTTTGCTCATCATTTTATATGTATTTTGTTTTGTTTTCTGTGTTGGTACTTGTAGATTTCTTATGATAGATAGTTTTATCACTTTTATCAAGGCTTCCCTAGGACATGTTTATTCCTCAGAGATGTCTGCTAGGTGTAGGTAGTTCCTGGTCTTTGCTTCTATCCTAAGATCCTGCTTCCCAAATTTATTAAGGATCAGAAGTTGCCGTCAATTTGGCTCAGTACCCTGTCCTTTGGCACTGGACTATGGTGATGGTTATGACCCAGACAATCACATTGTTGTCATACAAGGGAGAAAAACTGATTGTAACATATGTGATACCCTGACTAAAGTAGTACAATTAGCAATAACAATATCATCAAGCACAGCCTAGCAACTGACCAACTGTGGTAACTATTAATTTGGTACCTTAAGCCATAGGAGCAACCTCTATAGTTACACAACAAAATCCAATGCATGCCAGGCATTTGTATGCAATGAATTTTCTCTTGGTAGATTTTATCCTGTTTTGTTTTATCCTGTTTTGGTAGATTTTATCCTGTTAAGAGGGATAGGTGATCAAAAAGAGAGATAAATACAGTGGACGCAAGGCTGTAAGGCAAAGGATGATCACCCAACTTTTGGGGAACTGGACAAGAGCACAGGAAAGAAACAACAAAAGAGAATGCAAAAGAATATTGATGCAAAGCATAAAGAAAAGAAATTATGTTCACTCACATGAAACTCTCTTAATCACAAAATTAAGAGATAGCTGAGGGAAGAGAGAAAGAAAATAGAACAAAACAAAAATCAAGGTAAGAAATCTAAATAGTAAAAAAAAAAAGTTAAAGAAAGCCCCACCCTGACCAGACTTAAAAAGATAATTACTAAAGCAAAGAAAAAGAAAAATAGTAAAATTCCTCTGAGATTCTCAGTTCTGAGAAGTCCAAGTCAGATCCCAGAAATATGCTGTGTAACCCCACCAAGTTTGCAGTAGGATTTGCACTGGGTGTGGAGCTGATCTTGGCCTCTGGGTGTGGGGGTTGGGACAACGCTCTGGGTGTCCACTTCTCCTTACCGTGGCTGTCTCTATGGTGCAACATCGTCCCAGTTTCTGTGGCACCCTCAGGTAGGGAGTGAGTACAGTTACCTCCTTTCAAACCTTGCCCAACCTCCTCTGTTCACACCACTGATTCCTCTAACTGCTGGTCGTAGAGTGGGGGAAATGCCCTCGTCCAGCTGCAGGGCAAGGTTGCATACCTGCTTGTGCCACTGGGCCAAGGTGGCCACCAGAGTGGAGTCTGTGTGGTACCAACTACTGTCTCTCAGCAGAATTCCCCCTAGTCTGCTTCCCTCTGCCAGGAGTCCACTGTGACCAGAGGGCTCATCCTCCTTTTACTCCAGGGCTTTGGCAGGAAGCAACCTGGGGCTGTCCTGATGCTAGGGTTTGCCCCAACCTTCTGAAATGAAATGGAAGCCCTGCCCAGGCATTTCTGTTCCTTGCATCTGATTTGAAGCAGAGCCAGTTTATCGCACTCAGCAACTGCTGGTTCTACGGGCCCCTCAGGAAACAGGGTCCTGCTGTGCTGGGCCTGCTCCGCCAGGTGCACTGGGCCTGAGGGCAATTCCGTCCCATTCCCACATGACACGATTTTGTATGCAAAAGTTAACACCGAGCCCAGTCCATTATTGCTCGATATATATTTTACCTCAAATGATAATACTTTATAATCAGAGTTTTCTGTATAGATTCCTTTTTCTACCAGAGGAAAACTTTCTTTGAAACAGATCTGAAGAAGTGGTTCAGAAGCCCAAAATTTCCCTATAGAATTATGGTTTAACTTGAAAGTGAATGAAAAATTTAAAATTCTATATTATAATAGATCGAGAAATACGTTAACATAAAATAATAATTTAAATCATTTATCATCAGGAAGCTGAAATACACGTTATTTATAACTATCATATAACTGTTAGAGATATAACTCTTAGGGTTGCAAAATTTTGAGAACATAGAATCACATTAATATGTAAGTAAAAATCATAGTATTTTTTATTGATACCCGAGTTATGACAAGTAATTACTAAGGAGAACTACTCAGAATATTGCCAATGAGTTGGTATAGTACAATGTCTGAGGCTACATTGGTGGAAATTGACAGTCAATTTGAATGGCAGACTGAGAAGCTTCGGACCCCACTGCGTCTTTTGCTGTCTTGTATAGTATTCATCAAAACATTTTCTGTAAGTATAGAGGACTAGACAGGGTCCTTAAGTTTACCATCAACATAATGATGTACATTACATATCAAATAATAGAAGGCATCAAACACTTCATATTTCTTCACATCTTTTATAGTGTCAAGTTTTTTTTTCATTGCAGGGATCTTGTTATGTTCAGTTTTTTAGAAATTTAGTTTGTCTTTAAAGTGTATTTACCCTGGAAAAACATATCTGGTTAAGTAAGTCAATTCATAAATCATATGTTTATTTTAAATGTATCACCAGTGGTCGATTTATCAAACTCATTCTCCAGAAAAGAAAAACTTTTGTGGTGGAAATGTTCCTGCCATGGCTGATTTCATGCTACCAACATAGTATCACTGTATATAGAGTTGGTAAATGTACTGGTCACTTTCCCATCAAAATACCCAAGAGCACAATTGAAAGGAAGGGAGGCCTAGTTTGGCTCAAGTTTCACTGGATTCAGTCAAATGCAGAAATAGCATAGATAGTGGAAGTCCTGATAGAGGAAAGCTGCTCCCACCATGGCTAGGAAGCGGAGAACAGAGGGGGACAAGAATACACTCTTCAAGGTCCTGCCCTGCCACTAATCCCCTTCCAACCAGGCCCACTTCCTACAGCACATGTAGATCTAAGCTCATGTATTGATCCACTGATGAGTATGGGGCTCCCATGGCCCAGTCACCCTCCAAACACAGGAGACACTGAAGGGACATTTTAGATGTAAATCTAAACAGAGAGGGCTATGTACAGGTGGTTCTCATGAGTTAATATGAGCTGGTTCCAACAGAACCTGGCACATCACTAATCTTAATAACACATGGAAAAGATGCACACGCCTGTGTCTGTAGCTTAACAAGCATAAGGAGAGCACCCACGTAATTCCACCAAGGTCAAGAAATAGAAAAATAGCTACATCCTGTCGGACAGAGAAGAGCACACTTATAATGCCAACATCTGGGAGGCTAAAGCAGGAGGATTGCTGCAAGTTCAAGGCTAGGCTGGGCTATGTGGTGAATTTAAGACCAGCCTGAGCTACATAGTGAGACCCTGTCTCAAAAAACAAAACAAACAACAAATGAACAACAACAAAATCCTGGAAATCTACCACTTATAATTCCCTATATTTTCCTGAAAGTTACCACTTTCAGAGTTTATCACTCTCAGCATAAACTCTCCCTTTGTTATTCTTTATGCTTGCACCATATAAATAATGCAGCCTTACACATTCCACTTTGATTTGGCCAATTTTAACTTTATATAAATGGGATCTGGCTCTATGAATTCTTTTGCTATCTATTTTGCTCAGCTTTAGGAGATTCAGCCATCTTGTTGTGATAGCTCACTCTTCCTGTGCATAGGACTACAGGATGGAAATGTGCCAGTGATGTGTCGGAGCTGGCTTGCACAGCCCCTGAGAGCTGTTAGATGTTTGTGAATGTTGTAAGCTAGTTGATGTCATATTGGGAACTTGAAAGTGACCATGATTGAAGTATTTGCACCATGAAAATCAGGGACTTTCCTATCATTAAATATCTTCCAGCATGCCTGTGAATGCACTAAAGTGGTGTGTTCATCCTTTCTGCAGCAAACAAGCATTTGGCTTGTGTCCAGTTTCTGGCCATGAACAAGCAGTTCTGTATGTACTGGTAGAATGGCCTCACATTTGTAAGGGACAGAATATATAGCCTTGTAACGAGAGTGTTGTGTCCTATGATATACATACATTCAATTTTAGCTGACAGTGTCATGTAATTTTCCCAATTTATATACACCCCTAGTAACTGTGTTGCAGAATTGCTCTTACTCCTGTTTTTCCCATTACACCCTGACTTTTAAACTTTTGCCAAATTAGTGGTTATATATCACTGTGGCTCTAATTCCTAAAGAGCATGAACACTTTTCTTTATGTTGTTTGGTACATTTGAAATTTTTCTTATGTAAAATTCTTGTGTAATACTTGCTGACTTTTTTTTTGTGGACAGGATCTTACTCTACAGCTTGGGTTGGCTTCAAACTTCTGGCTATCCTCCTGCCTCAGGGTTCTGAGTGCTGGGTTACAGGCGCATGCCACCATGCCCGGCTCAGTCTTGCTGATTTTTAACTGGACTTTTGTGTTGACTCTCAGGGCCTTTGTATATTATGCACTGATGCTACAAATTTTCTTCTATTTCTTTTTTTATCTCTTCCTTAATGTATGATGGCATAGTTGCTGTTCCATTAACAGAAAGATTTCTTTATCACCAATCTGGGTATATTTGTACAAATTCTAGATTTATTATCTGATATGCTTGAATTTTACTAGACCCTCTCTGGGACCATTTCATTCCTCTTAGCTGGAGCTACAGTTTAAAGAGGAAGTGTGGAGATTTTTTTCTAGTTCTCTAAAGCTCAATGAACCAGAGAGAAGAGAATGAAAATTCTTTTGAGATTATACATAAGTTTCTAGGTTCCATTCTCTCTCCTAGCTCAGATACTTTAAAATGTTCTGGACCCATTTTGTCCAGCCAAGATAGATCATTCTCATAGATTCTAGAAACTTCTGCAAGCCCAATTCATGGCACCGCATGATGGGAAGCTATAATTCCCAGTCCACATTCTATATCTGCTGAGGTTCACTGAAGTCTCATGATAAAGGGAAAGAAGGAAGCAAAAAGACTATCACATAATCAAAAGAAATATCTTACCCCCAGAAGTACTGTTTATCACTGAAACTATACATCATTGTACCTATAGGAGAGATTTTTTTTTTCATCTGTGATAACCTGAAAATTACTCTTCTGTAAAAAACATTTAAAATGAGCAAAAGAGCTAAGCAGTGTTTATATAAAACTTCTATAAAAAGAAAGCAAAAAATCAAAAAGTCAAAACTATTCAGCTGAGTATCCTGCCCCCAAAATAAATAATTACAAAGCAAATGAAATACTACAAATAATTTTCTCCACACATTATGCCTTTCTACCTGAAAATTTCAAATCTTTTACTAACTGGTAGATCAAAGAGAAAATACAGGTCAATCCTAAAGAATTTCCAAAAATATTTTTAATGAAAATAATATAAATCAGAAGCTGTAAGAGTATGTATTTAAAGAAATGTTCAACCTCCCTCTTCACAATAGAAATGCAAATTTAAAAGCATACTGAATTGCTTCTTCATATTTTTCTAAGACCAAGAGTAGTATCTGTTCCTATTAGTTTAATATCTAATACATCTCTATATAAGACAATATATTAAATGAATCTTTGGTGCAGGAAGGCAGAATTATAGCATGCTGTTCACTCCTAACATTGTCTCAGTATTGAAGTACCTTCAGGCATATTGTATCCTTTTGGAGGAAATACAAAAAGGAAAATGATAAATTTACTAGATTGGCCAAAACTGCACCTTTAACTATGCATTCTTGCTAGACTATGAGGGAAAAGTCACCCTCTTTTATTGCCAGTGGAAATGCGAAATGATACAACTGCTATGGAGGAGAATTGGCAAATATCTAGCAAGAGTACATGTGCATCCACCTTTAGCCCAGCAAAGCTTTAAAACAAAGGTTAGAAAATAACCCAAATGACCATCATCAAGAGATGAGTTGAAAACATTGTAAAATAACTGCAGAATATTTTGCAGCCATAGAAAAGAACAAAGAATGATCTTTAGTATATGTCATGAAATGAAAAAAAAAGATTGATAAAAATAAATACATTATGCTATCATTATTCTAAAAGGGGGAGAAGACACAATTATGTTTTCCTAAATTACAAAAGGAAGGGGTAAGTCAAAAATAACAGAAAATATTATCTATGCAGGAAAGAGGAACAGAAGGGAAAAGTCAGGAATAAAAGCT
>PVJX010025778.1:13726-26668 GCA_004027295.1 Dolichotis patagonum | reverse complement strand
TTGGTTTCTGAAAAGTTCCCGGTCCCAAACAGACCTGGCCAAGATGCCAGTCTCCACAATATTCCCAATCCAAACAGCCCGGGCCACTCTGCGGGTCCGAGAGTTTCGGGTCCCAAAGAGACAGGCCGAGATGCTGCTTTCTGGGAGACTTCCTGGGGGTGAAGGGCGGGGCTACGGGCCCAAACAGACCTGGCCCAGACGCCAATTTCCAGGCAGTTCCCTGCGGATGAAAGGCAGGCCTACCAGCCCCAAAGAGTCACACCAAGATGCAGGTCTGTGCACACTTTCGATCCAAACAGCCCAGGCCACTCTACGGGTCCAAGAGTTTTGGGTCCCTAAGAGACATCCTGAGATGCTGCTTTCTGGGAGACTTCCTGGGGGTGAAGGGCAGGGCTACGGGCCCAAACAGACCTGGCCCAGATGCCAATTTCCAGGCAGTTCCCTGCAGATGAAGGGCATGCTTACCAGTCCCAAAGAGTCGCACCAAGATGCAGGTCTGCACAGACTTTTGATCCAAACAGCCCAGGCCACTCTATGTGTCCGAGAGTTTCGGGTCCCAAAGAGACAGCCTGAGATGCTGCTTTCTCTTCTTTTTTTTTCTTGCAGCTGCTTACACACTGGCTAGAAATTAAGACATTGGAACAATTTCCTTGCTTTATGGCCATGATGCAACCTAGTGGTTTCAAACTTTGTACCAAGGACAAACCAGTTCTGAAAATAGATTTGTTTTCCACTAGTTCTTTAGAAAAGAAAATGTTTAGCTTTCCCCAGTCTGTCAATCTTGCGGTATGAAACTGCCACCACCATACCTTTTGTAAGAATCTGGGGCCTGAAACAGCTGTACAAATCATAAAGCAATTTCTTCTCCTTCAATCCAACTGGCATTCAAGTCAACAGACATTTTCAGAGACACACTATAAAGCAGACTCACACTGAAACCTAACCTGGAACAGAGAGGTATACACCATGGCAACCTGCTTAGAACTGGGTATTCTGAGTGTTGACACTGGAAAAAGGGGTGGAAATCACCTGTGATTCTGTAAGCAAAGCTCTCCTGGAGCTCTCCGGCTATAGAGAGGGAAGCAAATCAGTGCAGAAATCTAGAGTTTCTAGAAAGACATAAAATGTCCTTGAGAGATGGTATAGAGGATATTATTCGTTCATAAGCTAATATTCTTCCTCGTCAGTTTTAAATGAAAAAAAAAAAACTTTAAATTCTCAAATGAGAAGCTAAATAATGGTCTCACAGTTCCAAGCAATAACAAGTCATTTACTGAAAACCATTTCAACCCCAGAGTGACACAAAAGAGTAAATCACTTCCTTCCCTCGTGCACCTTTCCCTCCCTGCCAATTATTTTTCTCTTAGACCTCACCCATTAAAGTGTAATTTTATCTTTTCCACATCTGCCTTTGTTGTTGCTGAGCATTTAGCTTCCTTTCTTCTCACACCAGTCAGGGCACTACTTTTAAACTTCATATCGTAGAGGATTTTTGAATGTTCTTTATTGTGATAAAAATGCAAAACACACCATTTTCCCTTTGTATTCCTTTTTAGTTTGCTTCATTTTTACATCACAATTTTATTTTTAATTCATGCACAGGAATCATACATATTTATGGCGTTTAGTGGTCATTTCAATAGCGGGCATATCTATCAAGTCCAGAAATTTATAAGTTCCTTGTGGCAGAAACATTCAAAATCCTCTCAACTATTTTGAAATATTAGATTAACTACTGTCAATCATAGTTTTCCTACCATGTTATATAGAATTTATCCCTCCTGCTCAGCTGTCCTGTAACTATTAATGCTTCTCCTGCTTTCCATCCCCTGTGTCTCTCCCAGGTTCTGGTATCTACTGTTCTACTGTTTACTTTTTTGCAACAAGCATTTTAGCAACCACATATAAGTGAAAATATATGCCATTTGTCTGTCTGTGCCTGACTTTTTCCACTTAACACAATATCCTCCAATTTCATCCCTGTTGCTGAAAATGAGAGAAAATTTGCTTTTTTTTTTATTTTAAAAAAGCACAAAACAGAAATTCCATTGTGTATTCACGTGACATTTTCATTCTTCCTTCATGTGTTGATATACATAGAGTTTGATTCCAAATTTTGGCTACTGTGAATAATGTTGTGATAAACATTCCACTGCACATGTCTTTTTGGCATAGTAATTTCAGTGCCTTTGTGCACACATCCCTTAGTGTGATTACTGGATCATATGGTAGTTTCAGCTTCAGTTTACTGAGAAACTTTACCTAGTCTTCCATACAATTGTATTAATTCACATTCCCAGTGATGGTGTATAGCAGTCCCTCACTCTCTGCATACTCACCAGCATGTTACTTTTGTATTTCTGATAATTGTCTTTCTAAGAGGGATAATATGATTTCTCATTGTGCTTTTGATTTATGTTTTCCTGATGATTTGTACTGTTGAACAATATTTCATATACTTGGCCATTTATATATCAATTTTTGAGAAATGTCTATTCAATACATTTTCCCATTTTTAGTTTGACTTTTTGCTTTTAAATTGTTTGAGTTCCTGTGAAATTCTGCATATTTGGCTTATGTTAGAAGAGGTGTTTGTATTTTCTTTTAGTTGGTGGGCAATGTATCATTGGGTCTTATTTTCCTTAATGTATTTAGTCAATCTATATCTTTTGATTTGGGAATTAAATGCAATGACAGTCAAGGTTATTGTTCATATTGTAAAGACTTAATCCTATCACTTTGTAATTCTTTTCTGGTTGTTTTGTGTATTGCCTGTTCCCTTCTTACTTATTGTTCACTTTTTGGTGTAATCCTTTTCTGCATTTAAAGAGTTTGATTCTTTGTTTCTTTTTGTGCAACATTTTTACTGCTAATTTTGAATCTTCACATATTTTCACACTGGCAGTCCCATCAGCCTTTCTTTAGGGCTGGTCTAGTGGGGATGAATTACCAATTTTGCTATTTGGGAAGGAATTCATTTTTCTTCCATTTCTGAGAAATAGCTTTTCTGGGTAAATATTGTTGGTCAATATTGTTTTTTCTTTTTGACTATATTATTCTATTCTCCTTGTACTTTAAGGATTCTGCTCAGAAGTTTATTATTAAGCTAATGAGGATTCTTTTATATACAATGACTCTTTTCTCTGTTTACTTTTAGAAATCATTCTTAATCTTGTACTTCTCATACCTTGAGCATAATATATTTCTGAGGAGTATTTTTTGGGGGTCATCAAATATCTTAGGGTACTTTGAGCTGCCTGGACCTGGCTGCTCACATTTTTCCTAACATTTGAAATGTTTTCAGTAATTATTTCACTGAACATACTTTCCCATCTGGAATACCACAATTCAAGAGTTGGCTCATATATCAGCACCTCATAAATCTCAAAGGCCTCTTTTATTCTTTTTAGTCTTTTAATTATCTCACTTAGTTGTTTGGACTGATCTGTTTTTAAGCTCAGAAGCTGCCTGATCTGTTTTGCTATTGAGGTTCTCTGCTGTATTTTTATTTTATTTATTGACTTCTGTATAGTAGGTTTTTGTTACTGTGAGAAAATACCAGAGGATGACAACTTTAAGGAAGAAAGGCTTATTTTGATTGAGTTTTCTAAGATTCTATTACACAGTTGGCTGGTTCCATTACTGTAGGTCTGTGGTAGGGCAAAACATCATGGAAGAAAGATGTGGAAGAGGAAAGTTGCTTACCTCATGGTAGCCAAGAAGTACAGAGAGGAAAAGAGCTACAGATGAAGATCTCCAAAATAGTCCCGATGTTGTGATCCTATGATCTATTCCCCTCAGCTATGATCTACAGGCCCCAGAGTCTCTTTCTGTCACCTTTCAGTAACATCCACAAATTAGGATTTCATCAGTTGATCAATCTGCTGGTAAAGTTAGAGCCCTCATTATCCAATTGTCTTTCAAAATCTGTACCTCCAAACCCATGAGACTTGGGGAGCATTTTAAATTTAAACCATACAAGTGTTGCAGCTCTGAGATTGAGATTTGATCTATTTGATGATCCACATCTCCGCTAAATTGCTTTCATATTATAAATTTTCTTCCTAATTTAACTGAATCAATTGTATTGCTTTGTGTCCCTAAAAGGAATCCTTAAAAATCATTGTTCCAAGTTCTACTTTAGGTGATTTGTTAGTTTTGTTTCCTCGGCTGTACTGCTGGAGGGTTGAGGTATAAGGTTGCTCTGAGCTTCTGATTCCTATGTTGCTGAATTGGTATCTGTGCATATTGTAGACCAGTGGCCTCCACCAATTTTAGAGGGGGTATTAGCAGTGAAAAATTATCTCCTAGTGAGAATATTGGTTGGATAGGCTGTTCTTGCTTTGTTTCTAGGTAGGTCTTTTAATGTAGTGTGTGTGTAATTCCTTCAGTTATCATCTATGTCAGCAGTATCTGTGGGTGCTCACTGCCTAGACTGCTGGAGTTATGGAATTGTACCACCACCTCAGGGTGCAGATATCTTAGACTTCTCATGTATTCTGGAAGCCCTGGGTGAATCCTTCCTGCATAGATGTGGGTGCCTGTCAGGCCACCTTAGTGTATGAGGATACAGCCCCCCTGCTTGATCCAGGTGGGTTTATCTCTTGTGTCTTACAAGACACAGAATAAGTGCTTTTCAGTGCCTGAGAGTCATACCAGGGCCAAATCACAGTAGTGGACCCAAGCAAGGCGCCTGCCAGTGCATTAGGCATGTATGGTTGACATTTCAGATCCTCTGGGTTGTCAAGCTACCCTACCCACTGCAAGATTCTGTGCTACTTTCTGGGGTTTAAGATGGGCAGGAGGAGATGCTTGTTTCCTTATCAGCAACTCCTTCAATCAAGTTTCTTGTATTTCAGTTGCTCAATCGCCTCTTAGGGCCACTACAGGACAGGTGTGGTCACCTGGCTGCATCCTGAGGCCTCTGAGAGCCAAGTATCCATGGAAAGTTTTCTAGATGTTTTTCAAGCCAAGCCAAGCTAGAGTGGGCAGGGCTACCTAACTACTCCTCGGGGAGCCTTGGATGGCTAAATCGAGGCACGTTACCATGCTGCTTCCAGGTCCGAGGTTGGGCAGGAGAAGCACCTGGATGGTTCCAGTGCAGGAAAAGGTAATCAAGACTACTCAGTTTCTTTTGGGGGAGACTTAAGGTTAAACCCACTTGGGGACTCACTGCCCTGGTTGTTCCAGAACATTAGGAGTCTGGGCAAAGTTACTAGGCTGGCTTGTGAGGCTGAGTGCTGAGCCCTGGGACAGCCATCTGGGGGCTGTGACCACGGGTGGGAGGGGCATCTAGATGACCCCGAAATCAGGATCCTAGGTCAGAGAGGGCACAAGTTGGGCTTTTCTTTAGAGTGATGCAGTGGTATGGTAACTTGAAAGCTCCCCACAATGAACTCAGAGACTGTGAGGAACACGGTCTTCCCCACCAGCAAGTGTTTCAGGTGACTGTGGCATGAGTGAAGTTTTCAGGGGAACTTCCTTTCTGCCTTTCTCACCAGAGTTGACCCCAAGAAATGGGACTGCAGTAGTGCCATGTGTTTAGTTCCTTTCTACACATCATTGTGAATCCCCATGTTTTTCAGTGTTTCTGACATATCCCCATTTTACCATGGTACTGTCTCAAACAACCTAAACAAAGTCAATCAAGATATAATTTTATTTTGTATCCTAAGTATATCTGAAACATTTTCTCAATGTAGTGATACATATTTTGCTTCGAATCTATCATTAATTTGGTTGCTATGAGCATTCAAGGTCTAAATGTTTTAAGTGCTTAATACATGCCAATAATCTACCAAGACCTTTAAATTTGTTTCCTAATTTTAATCCTCTATCATCAACCATCATCATCCTGACATGAAAAAGAAAATAAACAATAAAGAAATTTGCCCATGGTCCCTATAAAAGAAATAACTGAGATTTAGATACTTTTATGAACCAAAGTCAATGTACATGTTGATGCTCATCATTTACTTAGTTCATATACCCAGTGCAGTTTAACCTGTGGCTAAAAGCCTCTTTCTAAAACTGATGGTCTAGACATCAAGTTATGCAGAGATGAGTACACAAAAGAAAATGGTCATGAATTATAAATCTTTCTCATTGATAAAAATCTTCAGATTTGATACATACTGGTCAGTTACCTATGAAGGTACTCTTTCCTTCTTCCCACGGTGACATGGCTCTGAATATGTGGCTGTTGGAAACAAATTGGCTGGAAGAATTGCACAGCACTGTGGAAGCCTGCTATGCATTATTAGTATTATATTTTCTGGCTATGCAAAGATTAAGCCCATAACTTTCTTGTATATTAGATAATATTAGCAAAGTTCAACATGATAGAGAATAGATCAAAGCAATAATGTACCTTGCTTTTCAGAGATCTGCTAGTTTCTTATAAGCTAAATAAAAAAGACAATTACTATATCACAGATTTCAATTTTGACTGCAATACTTTTCCATTTTTCTTCATTTTTATCCATTCCCTATATAAATTATATTTTAGAAATCCACAAACAGATGTTGATAAACTTTCATAAAACTAAGAGAAAAATGAATTGGTTACAGATGTTTAACTTTATTTGCTGAATAGTTTCTTCATGTTTTATAAATAATAAAACAAAATAAGAAAGACAAAATAAAATGCATACAGTTGTCCTATGAGACCATGGGTGATTGGCTCCAGACCTCCCTGCAAATTTCAACATGTTTAAGTGACTTATCTCTTATTTGCGTATAACTGCATATCCTCTCAACTTTGAGTGAGGCCTCATTATGATTCTTTTTTCTAAAAAACCTATATAAATCCAAATCTTTGAAATGACTTATATAACTAAACCCATGAGTTTGTTTTCTTGCTGTTTATGTTACAAATGAAGAAAGCAAAGTGCTAAATAATCTTTGGCCTTGCTTATGTGTACTGTTTTATGTGTACTTTGAAAAAGGACATTATTACATATAAAGAATGTATAAGTAACTAGGTACTGTTAAATATCATGCAGAAAAGTCAAGATTTGCTTTTCTATAGATATGTGAAAATCCAATCAAACAGACAGGAGGAGTGGAATTCTTGTCAAGAATTGAGTAACTTGATTTTATGAAACAGCTGCAATGGTCAAGTGAAAACAAAACCAGGATACAGATCACTTAGTCACAGACTGTAATGGGCAACTAAAAATATGTCTAACAAAAATAGCACCTAAATAAAAGACTTGGAAAACATACTTTGATTGTTCACATCAGTGGCCAGTTTTGTTCCTCCAGGAGATTTTGGTAACGTATGAAGGCATTAGCTTTTACTGTTTTTACAACTGGTGTAGCTACTGACATCTAGCAGGTATAGCCATGGACATGCCTAACTACCCTACAAATCATGACATAAATGTACAACAAAGATTCTCCTAGACCAATGTGATAGCATCGCCAACACCAAGAAAGGCTGATCTCGCTAAAGTTTTTGTATGAATTTATATCAAGTAGAGTCAAGAAATCAGTGGTGGATGGTGCTGTAAACTAGGGCTAAAAATACTGGAGAGTTGGAGCCACTAGAATCATTGTCCTAAGGGGAAGAACATGAAGAATGTGATGAATGTCTTTCTATTGTACCACATAGCAGTGAAAGGCACTGAGTTAAATAAACATATATTACTATGTAAAAATACAGGCACTAATTAAAAATAGAAAAGTAGAAAAAATTATCTATCAAGATACTATCTTAAAAATAGTTTTTGCAATGAGTAACAAAGTACAGTTCACAGAAAATACAATGTACAGAGTAAACAGAAAATAACACTACAGACTTTTCAAGAACACAAGAAAACAAAAAAAAAACCACTAGTATTAAACTTTTTAACATTACTGCATATTGTTTTAGTTACCTTTCTTATTTCTGTGAAAAAATACGTGATGCCCAAAGTTAAAGGGCAGTTAGTCTCTACTAACTGTGAGCTAAATAAACCTTTTTTTCAGTCCATAATCAGTTAAGTTCAAGGCAGGCTAGCACATGGTAGAGGGGTAACCATTCAGAGTGTTAGAAGACAGCAAAATCGATAAGAAAGAGCAAGACAAGCCTCTTTGTGTCCCTTATGTTGTATACAGTGCACTAGGCATTGCCAATCCAATCAGTGTGCTGACCCAGAAATCACTCATCATTAATCCCAGCATTGCACTCACTATAGGTCAGTCACACACTCTAGTTTCAACCACCTATGAAAAACCTTGTGACTTTCTTTATGAGGCTTTGGGGGGACATCTAGACACAAACCATAGCATGGACCTAAGAAGAGAAAATAACTTGGGTAAAAGAGAAATGACCAATTACTAAGTAAGGCAGAGGATGATGAAAATAGATCATGAGCTGAAATTTAGGCTTACTGCAATTCTCTTTGTCTGATGTCCTATTAAGTGTATGCTAAAAATGTCAACCCTATAAGTGAGTACTCAAAATCAGTACAGATGGCAATCAAAGAGAATTTCAATTATTCACATCTGGATTTATAGATTTTCTCATTGAAGAAAGATATGTGGAAACATGTTGGTGGGAACAAATAACTGCTTCTTAGATCAAATAATTTTAGAATCCATATGGAAAGGAAGTACACTCAGTTATGCATGAAAGACAGGAAGTTAATCAGGAATTATACAAATCATTATATATTAGCGATCAGTGTATGATTAAATTTCACTTTCTGCTGAGAATGGGAAAGTCAAGCAACATAGAGCACATGGTAACTCACTTTTCAAAAAGGGACCTACATCAAAATGTGAATACTAGAAAATATGCAAGAGAGCTGGAAAGAAAAGCAAATAATCTACCTACCAGAAGACTGGAGACTGTTTAAAACACTTTTTAAGAAGTACAGGCAAAATATGTCCCAAGGATCAAGAAATACAAATGTTAAAATAAAAATCCTATCTGGCTAACTAGGCAAGAAAAAGAGGTCATTTTTGGCAGGAGAGGAAGATGGCAGTTTTTAATGATACAACTGGTTGAGGGAAACAAAATGACAAAATCAACAGAATAGACAAATCAGATACAGACAAACATCAGAGGAGCTAAAATGGCTTTAAGGAACACTGTGTTTTACATTCCAGAGAAAATAATAAAAACTTTTAAAATAAATCAACTGTTAGACTCCAGTTTGAGAGTCATTAATACTATACAATGATGGGAGGGGAATAGCTAGCCTTTGGAATAAAGATGATGTGGCGAAGTGAATGAAAGAATTTTTTATTTTTCCATTTAATATGAAAGGTTAACTAAATATCTAGCATCAAATAATCATGAAAAATCATGAAAATAAAAATTAGGGATTTTTTAAAATGTTGCAAATTTAAAAATTCTCAGTGTCAATGGCTTTTCATTAGAATTTGGGGAATGTGTTTGTCAACTTTATTTATCTGGGACAAAATCCCTGACTCCTGCAATTTAAAGGAAGAGTGGTTTATTTTGGCTTTCAGTCTTAGAGACCTGTGCAAGACTGAAACAGAGAAGAACATAGGAGCAAAGAACAAGGGGAAAGCAGACAGGAAGAGCAAGAGACAAGGTATATACCCAAAGTCTTTCCCTTGGAATCACTTCCTCTGACCCATGTCTTACCTTCTAATAGCCAATTAAGCTATGAGCTCATCAGTAAGTTAGTCCATTGATTAGCTTAGGGCTTTTACAATCCTATCACCTCTTTAGAATACTTTCAAACCAAACAAGTTCACAGTTAAGATTAACTGTGTCTGGAAATCACGTTTAAAAACCATGAATTTGGATTGTGGAGACCGGCAGCTCGGCCTGGGCTGTTCAGGACTGGGAACATTGCGGGGACCAGCAGCTGGGCTTGGGCTGTTCAGGACTGGGAAAATCACGGGGACCTGCCGCTGAGTGATGGGGCTGCTCAGGAGTGCTAGGCCTGCCCTTTGCCTGTAGGGAACATTGCAGGGACAGTGGCAGAGGGCCTGAGGTGTCTGGGACTATATCTGATGGACACGCCCTTCCACCAGAAACATTGGACTACAGTGGACTACTATGCTGGCTCAATGAGAGGCTCAGGAACCCCTCACCCAAACAGAAGACCTCATTGGGCTCCACTCAGTGTGGTGAGTTTGCCCCCAAATAGAGGTCTGCTGTGGGTAAATAGGGGTGGAAGGGAAACTACCTCCAATTGTAAGACCTTGGCTAACCTGGCAAGAGAGTGAATAAACCCCTCCCCCATACAGAGAACATCAGACAGGTTGAGGAGTGTGCCAATATTGCCCCTCCCCACTTTACAGGAAATTAAAAGACCTTATGAGACCCCCAGTGATACAGAAGGGCCTCAGCTGACACAAACACTATAGCCAGGGAGACCTGGTGACCTACTACAACCTGAAGAAATAACACCAGCAGGAACTAAGAGTTGCCCTACATCAATACTTCTGGGCTGGTTATCCCAAAAAGAATATAGGACTCATTCAACAGGCATGGTAGGAGGAATTCAGGAGACTGGATCTCCTCTTCATTGTGGTACCCAGCAATTTGACAAACATCACCTACACAGTAGAACCCCAAAATAAACACTGCAGAAAGTTGTGACTTTTGGAATAGGAAGACCAGAAATTTACCCAAAAGTTGAAAATGACTAAGCAAAAAGGCAAAATGCAATCCCAAACATCTAGTCCGTCAGGGGCAAGTATAGGTGATAATGAAATAGAGGACCCTAAAATTCATACACCAGAAATCTCTGAAAAGGCAGCAAGTGAAGTAAAGAAACAAATCCATGAGGCTATAGAGGAACTCAAATTAGAAATAATGTCTTATGTAAAGACAAAAGTAACAACCTTAGTAAATGAGCTGCTCAACATAGCTAGAGAAGAAATAGATAAGAAACTACAAGAGCATGGGAAATTGATTGAAACTTTGAATGAACAATGCAGAAAACAAGCAGAATCTACAAAACAAATTGAAAGAGATATGAAAGAAGCAAAAAATTGTATCTAAAGCTTGTAAATCATTAAAATGAACCTGAGGGTAGAATATCGGACCTTGAGGACAGGATCACAGATAGCGATCTTGAAAGGGTAGAACTTATAAAAACAACAAAGGAGCATGAAATGACAATCCAACAGCTACAAGATGATGCCATGAGAAACAATGTTAGAGTAATAGGCATTAGTGAGGAGGCAGGAGACAATGCAAAGGATATAGCTAAGCTGTTCACAGAAATAATGGCTTAAAATTTCCCAAGCATGGGGGAAAAATCAGATATACAAATAAGTGAGGCATATAGAATGACATACTGTCATAACCAACATAAACCTACACCCAGACACATAATAATAATTAAGATCTCAGACATACAGCATAAAAGCAGAATACTAAAAGCTGTTAGAGAAAAGACACAACTCACCTATCAAGGAAAGCCTGTTAGAATCATAGCAGACTTCTCAGCACAAACCTTCAGGTTAAGATGAGCTTGGAGTGAAGTATTTCAAGCCCTAAAAGAAAACAACTTTCAACCCAGACTGACTCATCCAGCAAAACTGTCTTTCAAATTTAATGGAGAAATGAGATACTTCCATGACAAAGAACAACTGAAGAAATTCATATCCATGAAACCAACCTTAGAAAGAGTGCTGAAGGACATCCTAGATAGAGATAAAAATGACAACAATCTCCAGAACAACAACAGAAAGAAATCACCAGGCTGGACAAGAAAGTAAAGAAGGGAGAAAAACAGGAAACTAACAACAGTAATACAAAATGGCAAAGTCAAGCCAATGCATATCAGTGATATCCATAAATATAAATGGCCTCAATTCACATATCAAAAGAAATAGGTTGACAGAATGGATCAAGAAACAGCATCCTACAATATGCCGCATACAAGAAATGCATCTGACCCAAAAGGAAACTCATAGATTAAAAGTCAAAGGATGGAAAACAGTATTCCATGCAACAGGAACCCAGAAAAAAGCAGGGGTAACTATTCTATTTGCAGAAAATGTGAACTTCAAACCTAAAATGATTAAAAGAGACAAAGAATTTCACTACATACTAGTAAATTGAAAAATTCTAGATGAAGAACTAATAATTATAAATACATATGGACCAAACACAGGAGCAGCCAATTATATGAGACAGATACTAAAGGACGTGAAAAACCAAATACACAAGAACACAATTATTACAGGGAACCTTAACAGCCCACTGTCACAAAGAGATAGTCAACTAGACAAAAAATCAGCAAAGAAATAATAGAACTGAATCATACCTGCGAGCAATTGGACTTAGTAGATGTTTACAGAGTATTCCACCCAACCACATCAGAATACACCTTCTTCTCAGCTGTGCATGGGACATTATCCAAAATAGACAATATATTATCCCATAAAACATTCTTAAGTGAATGCAAAGTTACTAAAATTATCCCATGCATACTATCTGACCATAGTGCAATGAAATTGGAAATTAATGGCAAAAGAAATTGCAAAACATGCATGCATACATGGAAATTAAATAACAACCTTTAAACAACCAGTGAGATACAGAGGAAATTAAAGAAGAAATAAAGCAATACCTACAATTCAATGAAAATGCAGAAACAACCTATTGTAATCTGTGGGATGCAGTGAAAGTGGTCTTAAGAGGAAACTATATAGCAATAAACTGTCATATCAAGAAAACAGAATGGGAACAAATAAACAATCTAATGCTTCATCTCAAGCTTCTATAAAGAGAAGAACAAGTTAAATCTAAAGCTCATAGAAGAGAGGAAATTGTAAAGATTAGAGCAGAAGTCAACACAATTGAAACTAAAAAAATACAAAGAATTAATGAATCAAAAAACTGGTTTTTTAGAGAGAATAAACAAAACTGACAAATCTTTAGTTGACCTTATAAAGAAAAAGAAAGAAAAAAAAACCCAAATTCATGCAATAAGGGCCAAAAAGGGGGAAATTACTACAGAT
>PVJX010025778.1:0-13626 GCA_004027295.1 Dolichotis patagonum | reverse complement strand
AATAAACTGTCATATCAAGAAAACAGAATGGGAACAAATAAACAATCTAATGCTTCATCTCAAGCTTCTATAAAGAGAAGAACAAGTTAAATCTAAAGCTCATAGAAGAGAGGAAATTGTAAAGATTAGAGCAGAAGTCAACGCAATTGAAACTAAAAAAATACAAAGAATTAATGAATCAAAAAACTGGTTTTTTAGAGAGAATAAACAAAACTGACAAATCTTTAGTTGACCTTATAAAGAAAAAGAAAGAAAAAAAAACCCAAATTCATGCAATAAGGGCCAAAAAGGGGGAAATTACTACAGATCCCATGGAAATTCAAAAGATCATGAACACCTACTTTGAAAATCTCAACTCACATAGAGAGGAAAACACAGAGGAAATGGCCAGGTTTCTAGAAACATGAACTACCAAAGCTCAACCAAGAAGATATAGCAGTTTTGAATAACCAAATATCAGCTATTGAAATTGAAAATGTAATAAAAAAAACTTACGAACAAAGAAAAGCCCAGGTCCTGATGGATTCACAGCTGAATTCTATAAGAAATTTAGAGAAGCCTTGATGCTAATACTCCTTAAACTCTTCAATGAAATTGAAAATAAAGCAATCCTCCCTAATTCATTCCTGAAGGCAAGTATTACTCTGATACCAAAACCAGAGAAAGACCCAACAACAAAGGAGAATTATAGGCCATTCTCACTAATGAACATAGACACAAATATTCTCAATAAAATACTAGCAAATAGAATGCAGCAAATCATCAAGAAGATTATACATCATGACCAAGTGAGGTTCATTCCAGGAATACAGGGATGGTTTAACATACACAAGTAAATAAATGTGATATACCACATCAACAGAGCCAAAATCAAAAACCACATGGTCACCTCAATAGATGCAGAAAAAGCTTTTGATAATGTCCAACACATATTCATGATAAAAACCCTTCAGAAACTCAGAATACACAGTGTCTATCTCAACCTTATAAAGGCCATCTATAACAAACTACCAGCCACCATTATACTAAATGGACAAAAACTGAAAGCTTTCACTTTAAAATCAGGAACAAGACAAGGATATCCACTATCACCACTCCTACTCAATATAGTTCTGGAAACACTAGCCAGGGCAATCAGACAAGAGAAAGAAATAAAAGGAAAAAAATAGGAAAGAAGATGTTAAATTATCACTATTTGCAGATGACGTGATACTCTATATAGAAGACCCAAAAAACTCTATTAAAAGACTACTAGAGGTAATAAACAAATTCAGCAGTGTAGCTGGATACAAAGTCAACACTCAAAAATCAAGAGCATTCTTGCACACAAACAAGAAACTCACTGAGAGAGAAATAATGGAAATATCACCCTTCACAATAATATCTAAAAAAATGAAATTCTTAGGAATCAACCTAACTAAAAATGTAAAAGAGCTATATACTGAAAATTTTACTATTTTTTAAAAGGAGATTGAAGAGAATATTAGAAAATGGAAAGATGTTCCATGCTCTTGGCTAGGAAGAACCAATGTCATGAAAATGGCCATACTCCCCAAACTGTTATACAGATTTCATGCTATCCCAATCAAAATACCATTGATATACCTCACAGATCTAGAGAAAACATTCCTAAAATTCATTTGGAAACAGAAGAAACCTAGAATAGCAAAAGAAATTCTGGGCAATAAAGGCAAGGCATGAGGCATCTCAATTCATGGCCTTAAACTTTATTACAAAACCACAGTGATAAAATCAGCATGGCACTGGCAAAGAAATAGACCTGAGGATCAATGGAACAAATCAGAAGATACAAGTATAGGCACAAAGGCACTCAGCCACCTGATATTTGGCAAAGGGGTTAAACGTGTTCACTGGAGGAAGGATAGCCTCTTTAATAAATGGTGTTAGAAAAATTGGCTGTCCACATGCAGAAGACTGAAACTAGATCCATGCCTATTACCATACACAAAACTAAAGTCTAAATGGATCAAAGACCTAAACATTAAAACAGTAACACTAAATCTACTAGAAGATAAGGTAGGTAGAAATCTTGGAGACGTAGGGGTAAGCAGAGAATTCATGAACAAAACACAAACTGCCCAGGAAACACTTCAGAGAATCAATAACTGGGATCTATTATTGAAAAGTTTCTACACTTCAAAAGAAATCACCATCAGAGTGAAAAAAAAAACCCACAGAATGGGAAAGAATTTTATCCAGCAACCCCTCAGGCAAAGAACTTATATCAAGAACATATAAAGAATTGAGAAACATCAACCCCCCCAATTCAAAGACCCTCTTCAAAAATGGGAAGCTGAGATGAACACACAGTTCTCATATGAAGATATACAAATGGCAAACAAATACATGAAGAAATGTTCACCATCACTGGTCATTAGAGAAATGCAAATTAAAACAACATTGAGATACCATCTCACACTGGAAAGAACAGCTGCCATCACGAAATCTACTGATAACAAATGTTGGTGAGGCTGCGGGGGAAAAAGGAACACTGCTCCACTGTTGGTGGGAGTGCAGACTGGTGCAACCACTCTGGAAATCAATATGGAGAATTCTCAGAAGACTAGGATTGGAAGCTCCATTCAATCCAGCTATTCCCCTTCTGGGTATTTTCCCAGAAAAACTGAAAAGTTCATATCACAGTGATATATGTGTACCCATGTTCATATCAGCACAATATGTAATAGTTAAATCTTGGAAACAACCAAGATGCCCATCAAATGCAAAGTGCATGAAAAAGATGTGGTATTTTTACACAACAGAATATTACTCAGCTATAAAAAAGGATGATCTGAAGGTCTTCACATGGAAATGGAGACAACTTGAGACTATCCTCATTAGTGAAATAAATAAGAATCATATTTATAAATATCACATTGTGTCTCTATTGTGAAAAGTAATAAGAACTGTAGGAGTAATAAAACCCAAAATGTGTAATTGCTACTGTAAAAAAGAGAGGAAAAGAAAGTGCTCTAAAGGATATAACTTCATGTGTGTTTAAGTGTGTAAGATAGATGACCATATTACTGTTTTTGTTATAATGTTGAGCAGAACTGTTGTCTCACTGTTTGAATGTCTACTTTGTATGCTTTAATTTTGTAACTTGAACAACTATTTCCAATGATGAAAGTATGTAACTTATTAAGTGGCAATTTCTTAGTGTTTTTGTTTTTTTTGTTGTGGTGGTTGTTCTTTTTTTCTTTCCCCTTTGGAACTCTGTATTGTTGCTTCCCTCTTTCTGTTTTGTTTGGGTTTTTTTCTTTAAATAAAAAAAATAAATAAAAACCATGAATTTGGAAGCCTCCATGTTAGAGATTATGTTTGCATTTTTAATAAATTTGATAACTGGTTTGTTTAGGAACCACTGTTCTCGAATTTACGAAAGTGCACAACATATTATTCAGATTTCTTTGAAGACCCATCACTCAAATCTTACTCTGCCAAAGAGTTGGTACAAGCTAACAGCTAATATGATTCTTACCTAGAGAAGATTCTCAAAAACACAAAGTATTAAAATTTATCTTTATATCTACCTGAAACTGTGTTAGTTACTTTTTATATGGTTGAAACAAAAATCCCTGACACCCACAAGTTAAAGGAGGAAAGGTTTATTTCAACGCAGTTTGTAGAGATTTCAGTCCATAGTTGGCCTGCACCGCACCAGAGTGGCACAGAAGAGGAGAAACAGGAACAATTTAAGTTTATCTGACATTAGTCACAAAGGAAGTAGTCAATATAATTTATTTGCCATGTAAACCATACAAAGTTATACAATTTAAGAGTGTTGAAAATGATTGAGCAATACATAGTGTGAAGATCTACTGTTTTTAAAGGAGTGACTTATAAGAAAGAAAGAAAAAAAGTCTGGGAGAGATATACTTTTCTGAACAACAACAACAACAACAGGAAGATATGATGGTCACTGTATTCCAAATTGGTTCAGGCAAATGGTTAAGCATTCTCTTAGTGTTTCCAAGGAGACGGTTCTGCATGAGATTGACTTTTTAATTGGTAGACTGAGTAAATCAGATTGTCTTCTCTAATATGAGAAGGCCTCAATCAATCAACTGAAAAACTGTCAATTCTGTAAGGCAATATACATACTGTCCATTGATTTTTCCTGGTTCTACAACAGTTCCCAGACTTGTCAGGTCTGCATATTTGGACTTTCCAACCTTCATAATCTCTTGACTTTATTCCAGGTAATAAATTTGTGTCTACCTGCCTTTCCCTTCCTCCCCTTGGGGACTTAATTATCTGGCTGAAAGACTCATTTCTGATGGCTCTTATCAAGTGAGAGAATACTATTTATGAATTACAGAGTAAATAGTATTTATGAGTTACAGAGTAATAACAAATACTATTTATCTCCCATAGATTCTAAACTTGAAAACAATTTTAGAATTATTATATTAAGAAATGGCAAACGTTAGAAGATAGTGATTTAGAGGCAGTCTGAACTCAAGAACTGCTCTGCTATACTCATAGTAAAGCAACAAATTCAAGACTCTGTGAGAAGACTGGAGCATAGTTACGGGATTATATTCTGAGAGATTCAGGAACCAAGTCTAACTCAGAAAGGCTAGCAATTACAAAGATAAGTAAATTAACTGAAACAGCACATCCTGATATTGGAAAAGCTGCGTCTTGTACTGGGGGGGGGGGATTTTCTCCTGTTTAGTCATGAAAAAAGTAGCATTCTGCTATAAGTTCTGGTGGTGACTCTGGACAGGGAATACCTTCAGACAAGAGATGTGATTTCTGCCAGTTGTATAGAGATGAGAATAAAAATTTCTATCCTCTCTTCCCAAATTCAGTCAGGATAAGATCAGGAATCCATCATGGAACTCTCCCCTCTGAGTAGAAGACAACTTCATGTAGATTTAGGATAGCAAGCAGCTCTTTCTGGTTAGGCACAGAAAACCTCTACATTTCTATAAATGCAAGATCTAGCTATCACCATGCTACAGGCAGCACTGACTATCCACCTTAATAACTAAAGTTAGTCCTGGAAAAAAGGTGACAGTGATAAATTAAACTAATGTCATGAGAGTGGGAAGGAGAGCCATCTCCCACACACATACCATGATCTGGGCTGGAAAAATCCTTCAGCATTGATGGACTGCACAAAAGATTGGCAATTTCGGTGTAGCAGCAGACAGTGGCACCCACAGGGCATATTATGCTGGGAAGAAGTCTGAGTTTGGGTGATCTTTTAAAATAGCAAAAGGTGGAGCATTAATGCAAGGCCAATGTGACTGTCCCTGGTCACGTTTGTGGAGGTCCTTGGATCTAAAACACAGGCACATTCAGTACTCAGCCCTGCCTACAGGAACACAGGCTGGAATTGTAGTAGGTCTCTGTCTATAGAAGAACTGAGAAGCATTCTAAATCCTCATTTCCAAGAACAGAAGAGCTCAAGTCAGTGATGTGGAATTAATTCTACCACTGGTAGCAACATGTGACTATTAATTGTGGTATGTCAACTTGACTCTAGTAAGTAGTAAGTAGTACGCAGGTAAGGGAGTTCTGGGTGTGCCTATAGATGACAGACATGTAGGTCAGCAAACTGGGTGAGGAAAACTCAACTCACATAGCAGCACCACCAACCAATAGGCTTGTAACTTAGAGTAAAAGTAGAAAAAAGAAGGAAATGTTTCCATTTTTTGGAAGATCTCTTGCCTTAGTCATTTCCTTTAGACATTGTCTCTAGTTCCATTAGCCTTCCAACACAGACTCCCACCAATGACCTTCCAGGCCCTTAATGTCACATTGCTACCAAATGCCCTAGCTCTCCAGTGCACAGAGGGCCATTTTTTTATTTTTCTCTCTCTCTTCTGGCAGACAGCCAGTGGGACTCCATCACTTCTGATCCTATAAGCCTACCTAGTAAGTCTCTTATATAATCATGACTATATTTCATATCAGATCTGTTCCTCTAGAGAACCCTAACTAATATACAACAGATGAAATTTTTTTAAGGTGCATAGGTGGAAACTTCCAAAAATGCCCAGATCATTGACAGTTAGTTGTGACTCTGGGGGGTCAAATTACAGAAAAAGAAAGATTTCGAGGCTTTTATAATGTAAGATGCTGGAATGCATGGTAAAGTTAGGTTCACGTTTTAAAGAATTCATATATGCAACCATGAAAATAATTAAAACCTTAATTATAACCTTATCCAATTAATTAAAGTTGTAAATATAAATAATTCTATTTTAAGTCATTTGTAAATTCAATAAAATTTGGAAAGTATATAAACAAATTTTTTATATTAGCATCGAAAATAAACTATTTGCTTAGAATGTTTCCTTCCAAAGCAAATTATTCTGGAATGAAACTAACTAAATGAAGCCTTACTTCTTTTAAAATATCATTGATATGGTATAGATTATTACACTCATCTCAAAATTGCAAAAAAAGTTAAGCTTTCCAAGAATAAGGACATAGTGACCTACATGAGAAGATCTCCAATAAAGAGATGAGATTACAGTTTCATTGGTTACACATTCCATGCCTTAGCAAACGTCACTGTCACAAATCCTTCATATCTAACATAAATCATTTTAGTTTCACTTCAAGCCCAAATTTTTGTGCTCTCTGTATTACACAGATGGAAGACAGTTGGTGGATAAGATTCCATAGCTCCCTTAAGAAACTTGAAAATAAGTCTCACATACTGGAATCCTTCACAGTTGTTGATTCACAGCTTAGTGCTTTTAAATCATGGTAGTGTCACTGCCCACCCCATTCCCAATCCCAATGGAAATGGACTCTTTAGTCGATGCTTATCATGGGACATTTTGAAGAGATGGAAGTCATCATATTTTGAAGTCAAGACAACAGCTGTTGCTGCAAATTCTACTGAAGAAGTCCTAGGGTTGTGAAGATTCTGAAAATATATTTTCATGTCCATGTCATGTTTGTAAAACATTTGCAGATCACTCTACAGTTAGCACTATTTTCTCCTCTTGGATAAAAATCCTGATTTTCTTCTTTTATCCCACCTACGTAACACAAACATGGGATTCCACTCTCTGTTCCGAACTTTTCATCTGAGCACATGGCAGCCTGCCAACTTTTTCTATTCTTTTTCTTCCTTTACTAGAGTAAATCTCATATGGCCTCAGTATGACTTTGAGAGTAATGATATTTCTTAGTCCATACTAATTTAAAAACCTTTTTCTTGATTTATTTTCAGAAATTTGCATTATAAAAGTGCTAAAGTTTGTTTGTTTGTTTTTTTACTTTCAAATTAAAAAAATTTTATCAACTATGCCTTTAAAACTGAACATCCCAGGGCTGGGGATATAGCTCAGTGGCACAAGAGCTTACCTGACAAGGGCAAGGTCCTGAATTCACTCCTGATATCCAAAATAATAATAATAGTAACAGCAAAACAAACAAAATTCATAAAAAGAAAAAATAATAAATTAAAGGACAAAGCAAAATTATACATCTCTCCTTATGTTTCTATTACCAGCAGGAGAACAGTCCTTGTTTCTTTTTGTTCAGATACTTGGATTAAGTTTGAGTTTTTATCTTGATTATGTGCACTGAGTTAGATGTAATGTCCACATATGATTTCAAGCAATATACACCTACAGGGATGTTTAATTTCATTAATATTATAATATATTCATCACTAAAGTCAACCAAGCTCTCTGGAGTTTCAACATCCAGAATTTTTATTGGCTCTTCATTATGTAGCCTGATTGTTTGACTGCTCATACGGTGTAGTTCAGTCTTCCTATTGGTTTATACCACCTGACCAAAAGCCTCCAATGTGGAGTAGCCGGTGAGCACCCTAAATCACACAGTTAATTTTCTGGCCATGCCAGTCCTCAGTTTAAGATTGGCAAGGTAGAAAGTCCCACCCTCTATAAAAATATTCCTATTGTCTCGGACATAAATTACTTGCCAGAACTAAGGCACAATGTTTAGACCTGTCTTTGGGCAAGGCCAATACTAATCACATGCCGACAAGCTCTGCTTAAGAAAGTTTATGGAATTATTGACATGGTTGAGTTTAACTCCATCATTTTTTATTGGTTGTCTATTTGTCCTAATTCTCATTTCACTCCTAAAGACTTGTTTAGTATTGATTTTTAGTATTAAAATTCTTTTTTTTTTTTGGTACCGGGGATCCAACTCACGACCTCACACTTGCCAGGCAGGTGTTTAAGCCACTGAGCTAAATCCCCTAAAATTCTATTTTATCTACACTATTGATTTATTAACTTCATCTCTGCTTTTATTTTTAGCAATTGTTTTAGACATTACAATGTATATGTTTAACTATTAGACTCTAGAGTCAACTAATATACATTTGTATGTAGCTATAAATTTTTGGTATCAATATACTCCCATCTTATCCCTCTCTGCTTTTACTAGATTAAATGTAAGTAATGTCTAAAAATAGTAAGTATTGGTAGATTCTTATAATCTTTGTTCTCAGTGTTATCCTTTAGAAGTATGATTTAATGAGGAAACTAGACTTGCTCGTATTTATAATGTCTGCAGTTGTGCATTATTTTTTTACTTCCATGTTTCTATCTGATATCATTCTGTCATCTTGGGAACATCCTTTAAACTTTCTTGGAAGGTTACTTCCTGTCCACTGTTGGGTCAACGTTTACAGATAGAAACCATAAGCTCGTATCTCTCTCGATGATTGTTTTTGCTGTAAAAACACATGAAAGTGTGTAGCACAGATTTTTAAGTATGAACAAACTTTCTTTAAAAGTGCAATAAAATAAAATTAAAGGAACAAATTCTCCATAAAACATGTATTATGCAGCAATAGTATCTATCACCAAACCATTATCAATTTCTTCTTGTTCATTGATATGTGTCCTCACTTCTTGTGGTTCATATTTAAGAAGGAGAAATTAAGAACAATGGGGAGGAGGAGACTGAAGGAAAGGAAATGAAGTGAGCTATTTGAGAAAAAGCCAGGAGACAGAACAGAAGACAATGAGAATGGGAAAGAGACCGTAGAACAGAAAGGGAAAAAATGTGAAACAGAAGTAATGATTGATGGAATGATGAGGAACACTGATATCTAAGATACCACATCCACAATAAACTAAAATTTTGAATAATTAAAATGTTTTGGAGTGCTTTTTAATGGTTCTCATGTA
Organism: Dolichotis patagonum; assembly: GCA_004027295.1. Taxonomy (NCBI): domain Eukaryota; kingdom Metazoa; phylum Chordata; class Mammalia; order Rodentia; family Caviidae; genus Dolichotis; species Dolichotis patagonum. The sequence continues at coordinate 4,462 of PVJX010025778.1, read as the reverse complement.
ACTCATCCATCAGGTTTTACTGTTTAGGATGATTTTAGTAACATCACTGAGCACCCCAGATTTGGCACCATTGGTGCATAGGTAATAGGCTAGAGTGCTCTGTTGTCATGCCTTAATATAATCTGAGTGTACACAAGATGATTTCTTATGCAAATTAAACCTAAATGAATTCAGTTTGACTTTAAGGCAGGAGACTAAGTGACTCAGGGCTATCAAATCCACCTAGGCAGGCAGCGGGAGAACATAAAGCAGCATGAACTACTAAGAGTGTGCTATAAGAGAGGGCACTTGATGATGATTTGAGTGATCTGGTGGTTCAAGGTGGTACTCTTCTCTAAATGTGACTTTAGTTATGTTGCATAAACCTATTGTTAGTCTTTTACCCTCAAGATCCAAATCACACATAGTAGAATTGCCTCTGTAAGTAGTCTATCCATCATAGCTAATGATGCAAAGATGAAGCGGATGGCCAAAGGTCTGATGCTTGTATCATTTATAGAACACGAGAAAAGAACCTCTCATTTTTTACAACATATAATAAGTGTCTAATAGGTAGAAATGTTTTTAATTCTTAAGATAGTTGTGTTTTAATGAATATACACTGGCTGTAATTTTACAAATTTATTGAGTGTCGGCAACTATGCCAATTCAGAGCATACTGTCCTACAGCAGAATGTCAAAAAGTGGTGCTTCCATCTCCAGGCCAGCCCGCAGAACCTGTGTTCCTGCAGTGCCCACGAGTTTGTGAACACCTTTTAGGTGCCAGGTAATAGTTCATGTGCTTAGAATACAGCAATAAGCATCAGGGATGACTTACTACATGCACAGAATAATAAGAAGCACACCAATGTATAGCACTGCTTTAATTGTAATGAAAAAAAGTAATAGAGAAGGAGGATGCAAATTGCCAGGATGTACAGTTTAAGATGGGCATTCTAGGGTAGATCAAGTAAGATATGAAACATACATATTAATTCTGAGGTTTAAGATCTTATTACTGTTTGATGCCTCTGAAGTAAAAGAAAAAGGAGAACTAGATAGTGGAAAAATTCAAACCATGATGCAGCTTCTGACAATACTTTGTGGCAGCCAATGTCAGTGTTTCTCACTGGTACAGCCTCTTAGTTTCAGAATCACTAGGCCTTTTCACTCAGGCCTTAGTTAACCAATGTGGATTACCATACAGAGTACAGTGGTAGCTATGGCAGTGGTAAAAGCAGATCAGGTCCATTGTATTTTAGACTTTGAGACAACAGAATGTGGAAATAAAGCAGCAAAAGTATATAGCAGAGAGACCGAAGCGCAGTAAGACAACCGTCGGGTTCTCACAGGGAATGCTGAATGAATAGACAGCATATCAACCATGGCCAATATTGTCACTGAGTACTTCCAGGTACCAACTGGGAATTAGAATTTTACTTGGGATTACAAATGTTGATCAAACTAGTAAGCAGGTAATTAAGATTTCAAGCACATAAATTTATGCATTATCAACATTTAGATAGTAGTCAAAGCCATGAGAGAAAACTAGACAATAATACTTCAAGGTGAAAGTTAATAACAGAAAGACATAATAACTTGAGCCTATCGTTCAACTTGGGTATGGTACAGTAACAAGTAGCCCCCTGGTTTTGTACTTACTCAGCACATTAAGAAGTGCTGACTATGGTATATTTCCAATTTATCTTTCAATGAAAGAGGAGCCATGAAACATTTTTGAGTACATGAAACATTTTTGACCACAAAGAATGAAAGAAAGGAAACACGATGCAGCATGCATAGACTCTCTTTAGTATGTCTTTGTAGTACAGAATATTTATTACATTCCTTGTAAGGAATTGGTCCATATGCATAACACAGCTTCATTACTTTTTTATCCCCTTCCGCTTCCCTTCCTTGCTCTTTCCTCTGTCTCTGGATACCTTCCCATTTGAGAAAGATCTATCACCCTACTTCCTATTATCTATCTTTTATTTTGCTCTTTATTTATAGTTTGCATTTCTCATATAATGGAAACCATGTGGTATTTAACCTTGTGTGTCAGATTGATTTCACTTAATATTTCAGTCAACATTATGGCTTCAAGGTACATCTATTTTTCTATGAATGCCAGACTCAATGCTTCTACCCAGGAGAGCTTGCAAACAATAGTCAAACAGTAAAGAGGTCAGGGAAAGGGCTTTTATGAGTGAGGGGCGATGACAAGAACAGGGGTACAAAACAAGGAGAAGGGATAGGAAGACACTAGATGCAATAGTTAAAATACTAACTACTACATCACTTCCTAATGAGCAAAGGTACTTTGCAGCAGAGGCAGTCCAGATGGAAGTGTCTGACACTAGGCCAGCCTATGCTCACCTTTCCACAGCTATTTGGAATAGGTCTGGATACCACACCCCAAGAGCTCGACCTCACACAGGCTGGACAGCTCCTGTGAGCTGGCCCTGCACAGACATTAATAGCCAACCAATTAGATTGTTTAGCTAGAAAATCTGAGTTTGAAAGATGAAAAGAAGACAGAAATTAGAAGTTACTGAAATCAGAAAGAAGGAAGATATTCAAGAATGGGATGGACCTGTGATAACTGTTGCAAGGAAATGACACTATTTTAAAACTACCTTGAGTTGCAGAAAAGACATAAAGGCTCTTAAATTGTTAAAAATAAAATCTATGAAAATCCACCAAAGGTTGCGGAATAGAAATAATGATAAAGCAAGAGTGGGGCTCCTTTTTATATAGTGATGATGGGAAGCCCAGCTGCATGAACATCTGTTCTCTGTTCATCCTGTGGATTTTCTGTTTCCATGGACTTTGTTGACCCAGGGGAGCTGACATAATACACCTCACATAATTTTAGGTAATTTCTGCTTTTGGAGCCTAAGATCCTATCGGAACAGAGGTCAGGGAAAGGAGTGATGAAAATCTTCCGCTGGGACTGTGGGATTATTACACAAAGGCAGGAATGGTGGAACTCGTTCAGCTATTGTTTTTCTATCCCACACTGTTAATTTAATGTGCTCTCTTTCTTTTGTAATTTTAATTACAAGTTCATGTAGGCACTGAAAGAATGACATTTGATCACTGTTTTGACATGGAATTGGGGACAAATCATATATATTGTAGAAGTTAAACCTCATTAGATTCCCTTGCCTCTCACTTGATCTAGTCCAAAATTAGATGTTTTTGATCACTGTATGGCATGTGTCTACCTCTTCATATGAAAAATGGGGATAATTAATATATTTTATCTCTAAGATGGTAAGAATTAAGAGTCATAACATAGCATTTGTAGGGATTTGATTTATGGTAGCTGTTAATATTAATATCTAGGAAGCATTTAGTTATTTTTGTTGCTTGTGACATAGCTAAGAGGGAAAATGTTGGAGAATGGTGAGGGCCAGATTGTACAGGAGTCAAACAAAGGTAGTTTGGTAGGGAGAAAATTTCTCATTTCTCAGGAAAAACTACATAGAGGAAGTGTTGATATTTGGGAAGTAAAGAACAAGCAATTATTGCATACAAGTGCGGAACTTCTTATACTATTTCAAACTAGACAAGCCAAGATTTTTCTTTTTCTTAATACCTTGGTTAATCAAATTAAAGCCTACAAAAATTAAAAGAAAATTAACTGCTGGCATTTTCTCAATACTGGAGATAATGCACAAGATATTAATCAGTTTATTCAGGACTTACACAGTTGATTTCCTTTTTAAAAGCTAAGAAGTAATTGAAGAACGCAGAAAACCCAGAATATTTTAGTCAGAGTATTTTAAATATGTACAAAGGTAATAAGCAAACTTTATGGAAGATCTTATACTTATCAAAGGGTATAGCATATTAATTATTTAGGAACATATTGACTTATTGAAAATGTACTTTGAAGTTTTGCTAATAAGTACATTCTACTGCATATGAGTAAATTGTTATGTATGAGATTTCCTTTTAGTGCCAGGACACTTAGGAATTCTAGTTGTATCTCTTTTTGTTCATACGTGCATTCAAAGAAACCAATCAATACACAAACAAACGTAAGGTTGATGCTACACCTAATCACAGGCTCAGCAACACACTGGGCCATTAGTTAAACTCACCTCAAAAGAAAAAAGCAAAAGGTAACAATCCTAGGGCAATTAAAAAGTTTATGCTGTGAAAAAAAAATTCTTTTTTATGAAAAAGTTTCTAAAAAATTTTTGGTACAGATTTTTTTGGAATGAAATTCTAAAAAATAGCAACTTTAAAGGAAAGCATGTGTGCTTCAATAAAGAAATTCTAACAGGTTTAAGAGTCATTGTTTTCTTGTATTCGCAGTTCACGGTGGACTGGCAATAATTATTTTTTGTACTTGTTCATTCTGTCTTATCGCGCCACTCTTGGCTTTCTGAGAAATTCTGCTCAGATATATTTTTGTAAATCAGAAATTTGAGAATAAGGAGGCTTTATAAATTGACATTGGAGTATGACA
>PVJX010025777.1:0-26647 GCA_004027295.1 Dolichotis patagonum | reverse complement strand
GTCTTTTCAGTGATTCTTCATGAGATCATAAGTAAATTCAAGTATAAACCGTTAGTCCCCTATATCTCCATATACACAAAATACAGTAAATCATTCACTCACATGACTGTACCTTGCTGTTTCCACTGAAGCCTTGGGGGATTTCAACACCAGTTTCCAGGGAGCTTCCTTTTTTCTTGCAGAAGTGCAATCCTTCATTATGTGATCATGCCAACTTTCATTTAATCAGGGTAAGTGAACAATTTTTAACTCTTTGTTGATGGAACAAATGTTAACTAATGTGGTATACTACAAAGAGTTGATAGTGTCCACGCCACAACCTACAAATCCATCAGCCTGGCCTCTCTGATTTAAAGTCGGGAGCCAGCATTCTCTTTGGTTTCGGGGCCTCATCTCATAGAAAGCTGTCACTGACTCATATAGGCTGACCCTATCACTGCAATAGTAATGCACGTTTCTGAGAGGTCGTCTCATTGCAAGAGATTGATGCATGCCTGTAAGTGGGGACATGGACAGTTTCAAAGGTAATTTTTATTAGTTTCATTTTCTACTGTCATTCTTACCAAAACCCCTGCAGAGGGTTCACAGCAATATGACACACAGATGCAAAAGAAAGACAAAGGGAGAATATTCTGCAGTTGAGATGACCTGATGCTTTCTGTGAAACAAAAGCCCACAAGTTGAAAAGCTCATGGCTATTATTGGTATCAATTAGAGAGGTGGGAGTGACAGAGTGCTAGCGAAGAGAAACTCTGCAGGCATTGACTGTAAGAAGAAACAGAGTAATTTTGTACCAGGCACAAAGGCCTCCTGCAACCAATAGCCTGATGTGTACAAGGCTGGCACCTTTACTGTCAGGAAGGTACAATTCTTTCTGAGTTCCAAGTCTCAGCTGAGATGGCTCATGTTTTAGCCCTGGAATTTCACAGGGTTTTGCTTGAGCCCCCATTCCAGCTGTCAGTAGGGGGATGCAATTCTCACCTAAGTGCTGCAATGAGACACATTGGACTCATCTGGACTCGATCACATTCTTTTAGCCAATTAAGGGACCATCTAATTCAATATAGCCAGTTATGCATATCTCAGAGAATAGGGTTGGGTTAAAGGTCAGGGGCAGATGGAGGCAAGGGGCTTCATTTCTCAGGACAGTGCAGCTTGGCAGTCTGCCACACATTCTGACGTTAGGACAAGATTGGACTGCATGATTTGAGGGAATGACCTAGTTTAGAATAGGTCACTGTTTTTATGCAGGTTCACTCTTGGCCAAATTTGGTCTCAGACTTGTTATGTAGGGATGAAAAAAATATCTTTTCTCACCTATTACTGGGTTCATAACTGAGGATTCTAATTACAAAAGACAGATTGTCAAGAAAAAAAAGCATACAGCTTTATAACACTTTTACATGACACGGGAGCCTTACAAAATGAAAACAAAGAAACAATGATACTGTGTATTGCTGCATTTAGATTTGGCGAAGAATAGTCAAGCATGCAGTGTGTGATTGCACAACAGCAGATAGTATGGTAACAAACTGAGGAGACTTAGTAAGGTCTGTTGGTTCAGACTTCTTTTTGTGTCTCTGTCGCAATAGTCCCTTTCCTCTGAATATAGAGGGGGCACCTCTCAAATGAGGATCTTAAACTTGCTTCATGGGAGGCCAGGAAAGGGTGAATGTGATCTTCCTGTTTCCACTATCTTTTCAAATGCTGAGTGCTGTGTTTTGGGATAACTTGTCTTAGATTACTTGTTGTTCTGGTAACAATTCCACCTTATACAGAGATTGAAGGAAGGAAACACATTGCCTCTATTCCACTTCCCCTTGCTGGAAGCTACAAGACAAATGCTGGGCGAGGTCATTCCCCAAAATGATGCAGTCATATTTTGTCCTAAAGTCAGAGTGAAAGTAGGAAATGAAACTAATAAAAGTTATCTTTGAAAAGTATCTTAAAAGGGCCAGGGATCTAGCTCAGTAGCACAAGGGCCTGCCTGGAAATCACGAGGTTTTAAGTTTGATTCATGATACCAAAAAAAAAAAAAAAAATCCCTTAAAAATTCCAAAATGTACACTACACATGGTTTTGTGTAGACAACTCTTCATTACTTCCTGCTAATTGTCAGGAAAGGCTTCCATATTGTTTTTAATTTATTCTTTTACTTCTTCAAGGTATGTGCAACTTGACTTTGGCAAGACCATCACTCACCTAAATGGTTGCTTACAGATGGGCTGCACTTTGTCAGTCATGGGTCAGAAACCACTTAAAGTGACCCACATATTCATTCCACAGGTCTCTCCACACTGGTCCAGGGCTGCCTGTGTCCCTGTCTACCATAGGGGATGCAAAAGGAGCAATGTCCAGAGGCTAGATCTGAAAGTTCACACATTAAATGTGCTTAGGAAGAAATTTCTGTTCTTTACAGCAGCCTCTCCAGGGACCAAGATACCAAATTTCAAGAAACAAACAGCTAAACAGATTCAGAGCTGAACCTGGAAGGAGACAGCCAATACTTTTTTTATTGTTAAAGGAATAGTTCTTCTAAAAGTAAAAGTTTGAACAAAGTGTATAACATAATTTTAAAAGAATTTCCATCCTTTTATATTCTACAGACACTAAAATGATTTACAGACTCTATAAAGTTACAAGGAATAGATACCTATGACACAAGGAGAGAAAAAAAATGGAGCACTTAGTATTTCACATTAGTTAGGGTTTTGGCTGAGTAGAGACACTAGCATGGGACAGATCACACCTGATGGCACAGTGGCAAACAGAAACACCGAATGACACCCAGGATTTGGAGGCAAATTTATGTCCACAGGCACTGATCAGGATCATTCCCTGAATGTCTGGTGGTCTAGGGCTCATATTGGATAAGCAAGGAGGAAGTACAGAAGCAGGTGGGGATTGGTTCTTACAATATTCATCATACTAACCCACTATGCATCACAGTGACCGGCCTTTCTGAGAGGCAGAAGCAATCGGAACTGTAACAGGAACTATTACCTGGGCCACTAAGGAACTGAAGTATACTGGCTGGTGGTGGAGTGGGACATTTTCTTTTACAATAGTTGTGTCACAGTGACATACTTGTGAGCATATAGGTTTTTTTCTTTTCTGTTCTGCATCTTGCTGTGATATGGTTACACTCTTTTTGATAATTTTTGAAAAGTATACAAGGGTTTAAAGAATAAAATTGGTTAAAGCCACCACTGGGTTTTGTTAAAAGGTTTGATAAATCCTTTTTTTTCCCAAAAGCAGAGAGGTGAGGAGAGAGGGAGAGGGAGAGGGAGGGAGGGAAACAGGAAGAGAAAGAGAAAGAGAAAGAGAGAGAGAGAGAGGGAGCTTTTTGAAATAAATCAATTAAAAAGAAACAAAAAATAGCCATTCTTTCTGGAGTGAAGTAGAATCTCAGTATTGTTTTAATTTGTATTCCTCAAATGATCAGTGATATTAAACAGTTTTTTCATATATTTATTTGCTGTTTGTACCTCATCTCAGAAGTATCTATTCATTTCAGATGCGCATTGTTGGGTTGGGTCTTTAAATTTGGGAGGTCTGATTTTTTTGGAGTCCTTTATATACTCTAGATAGTAATCATTTGTCTAAGGAGTGGCTAGTAAAAACTTTTTTCCACACTGTGGGTTGTCTCTGCACTCTGTTGGTGGTTTCCTTTGCTGTACAAAAGCTTTTTCATTTGATATGGTCCCAGTTGTTGGTTCTTTGTAATATTTTCTGTGTGTGGGATTTTCTTCATAAAGTCTTTGCCTACACCTATGTCTTCAAGAGATTTACCTGGTCTATCTTCCAAGTGTTTCTGCTTTAATATTTGGATCTTTGATCCATTTTGATTTTAGTTTAGTGCACAGTAAGAGATGTGGGTCTAGGTTTAAACCTTGGTATGTGGAAATACAGTTTTTTCAGCAAAAATACAGTTTTCAGCACCATTCATCATCATTATAATCATGATCATCATCATCATCATCATCATCATCAAGACAGGATCTTGCTAATTAGTTCAAACTGGTCTTGATCTCACTATGTAGCCCATACTGGCCTTGAGCTTACAGCAACCTTTCTGCCTCAGCCTTCCAAGTTCTGGGAGCACAGGCATAGGCCACCAGAAAGAGGCTATCTTTTTTACAATGAAGGTGTTTGCCCTCTTTGTCAAAGATAAAGTAGCTGACAGTGCTTGAACTTTTTCCTGCATTTTTCTCTTCTGTTCCATTGATTCTTGAGTCTGCTTTTTGCCAGTACCATGTTGTTTTTAATCACTGTAACTTTGTAGTATAACTTCAAATCAGGGATTATGATGCTCCCTGTTTTGCCTCTTCTCCATTGTTTGTGAGAGTGTAAATTGGTACAACCATGATGTAAACAAGTACAGAGATTCCTCAAAAACCTAAAACTAGAGGCTCCATTTGACCCAGCTATTTCTCTTCTAGGCGTCTTCCCTAAAGAGTTAAAGCATTACACCATGGTGATATATGCATAACATTTTTCTAGCAGCACAATTTATAAAAATTTATTTATATACAATGAAGTCCTATTCTGCATTAAATAAGGATAAACTTGAGGCTTTATTAGGAAACTCCTCAAGACCATACTTTTAAGGGAAATAAATCAGGCACCAGTTTAAGTACCTCATTGTTCCTCTTGTGTGAGAAACCCAAAGGACTAGGGATCAAAATGGAGGATGGATACTGGGAAGCAGGAAGAACATGTTCAAATGAGAAGGAAAAGAAGGAGTGGGGAGGGAAAGGGAATTTTAAAAAGAGAATGGAAGGAAAAATGAAAACAAAACTTTTGTAACTGGGGAGGGAAGAAGGATTGAAGGGACGGGAAGGGAAATGGGAAAAAAGAAGAACTAAGAATATTATGCATAGGTGCAAATTCCCTATAATGAATGTGATCCTTACATATGGCAAACATGAACTAATAAAAATAATTCACAAAAAATTCTGAAAAAAGGACATAAGTCAGTTGAATCTTATGAGCTAACTCATGCCCCAGGGAACCTGGGACATGGCTCTGGTAGGCACTCACAGGATATGGATCATTTATGGAAAATGATCTTCTTTATTTACATTTCCCCGCATGCTGCACATTGGCTGCTCCCTAGTCCCTTAGCAATCCCCTCCTCAGTCCTCTGGCATCTCCAGCCATTCTCTGGCTCTGGATCCAGATGGTACATATTTCCCCCAAGTCTGGAAGCCCCCTGGAGATGGTGGTTGGCTGTCACCCAGAGGAGCTTGGCAGGATGCAGTTCTGGCTCAGGCTCAAGTTTCTGGGAAAGTGCCTAAGATGATAGACCTGTGTGTTTTCTCAGTATAAACCCACATTTCCCCCTCCTGATGCTAGGAAGCAAAGAATCAGTGTGAAGTGGCACCCTTAGGAACACCAGGAGCAGGAATACCGTATGTTGCCTCAGAGTGGTGCTGGTGGCCTCTTTTCAGCCTCTCATCCTCCAAAGACAGCAAAGGTTGAAACAAAAGGAGCCAGACACTGTAACATGTAAGGGAAACATCACAAACAAATGACCAAAGGCTGCTTATGTGCCAGACATCAAGCAAGTGTCTGCACGGAACCCCTCTTGGATGTACTAAGTGGGCTCAAGGTGCTGGGGAGCCCAAGGAGGACAGTTTGAGTTGACTAGGGGACCAAGGAAGGCTTCAAAAGGGGATAAAACCTCAACAGGGCCTGGCAGGGCACTTAAACAATTTATCAGAAAGAAGAAATGATAGTCCACACAGCATATAGAGCACAGTAAAGGGTGTTACCAGTGGGCTTTCAAAGCTTCTTTCATTAGAATGCAATTATAGAGAAATTTTGATTAAGTCATCCTGTGAGGTCATGTTCCCTAGATGGAAATCTCCCATCTGAGTGGCATGGTCTTTCTGGGAACTGAAAAGGGTTAGTTCATTTTTAAACTAATAAACACTGTGCTACTCCAGGAGATTGAATTCAGCTTTGAAAACAGCAACACAAGAAAGGGTGCAGGTGAAAGATAACCCACTCTGTTTCTGAGTTGAGCAAAATATGTACAACTAACAGTAAGTCATATCTCTGAAGTGGCTTGAACCTTTTAGCCTTGAGTTCAGAAGCTTCAGTCAAGAAGCCTCAGTGCTCTCTCTGAGCTTGGCTGCATCTCACTGATGTCTCCTCCCTGGAGCGGAACTATAGCTACCAAAGCTGACAGAGATGGGAACAGTTGGGAATGAAGAAAAATCTGAGTTCAGTCTACAAATGAAAAGCTTCGTACAGAAGCCTTTAGAAAATCCCTCCACTGTGTAAGTTAGTCAACAGCCAAAGAAGAGGCATTTCTAGAAACTTGCCTGAAGTCAAGCAAGTTCCATACCCAGGCAGAACTGTTATCACCACCGTTTGTGGAGAAACAAGTTCCCCCCATGTAAAGTGCCTTTAACTTATATAGGCACTGCTTTCTCTCTGAGGCAGATGACCTGCCCTGCTAGAGATCACTTTCCCGGTCCATCTAGAAAGAAAACAGCTGCAAATTCTCAGAAGTCTATAACTTCTTTCTGTAATGTGCTAATTGAGGTGGGTATTCTTCCTCGCTTCTTTTATATCTTCTCACTTCCCTGACCCCTGCCTCCCATGTGGTCACCAACACAGAGAAGCCCTGCAGTCCCAAAACTTGCCTGGACGCTGCTGCTTTGCCTGGAAGGGTCATAGTCTCTGAGATGACCCTGGAGCTGTTGATGTCACCATCGAGAACCACTTCATACAATGGGAGGAAAAACATCTGCTGAAAATTGAAAACATTCAAAGAGATACAATGTTTATATGGAGGTTTCCCAGCCATTTCATCATATTTTTCTATTTATTGTTGAACTCATTTAAATGTTGTGATTATTGAAAAATCCATAGATCCACATGAAACATGTCTGTCACCAATCATTAGGGAAATGCAAGTCAAAGACATAATGAGATAATACCTCACACCTGTTAAGGTAGCTGTTTTAAAACAAAATAATGAATAAAGGAATTTAAAAAGTCCTATACCATGCAAAACAATATCATTCAGTTTAAAAAAAAATATTGACATGCTGTAGCATGGATGAACCTTGAAAGCATTATGCTGAGTGAAATAAACCAGAGTCAAAGTATGATGAATACTGTACGACTCCATCTACCTGTGGCACCCAGAATAGCCAAATTCCTAAGTACAGAAGGTAGCACGGTGACTGCCGGCGAGTGTGGGGAAGGGAAAGTGAAGACTCACTGCTCAGTGGGCGTAGGCTTTCAGTTTGAAAATGGAAAAGTGCTAGAGCTGAGTGGTGGTGAGGATTGCACAACTCTGAAAATGTACATAACGCCACTTTACCCTTAAGAAAGGTTAGAAAAAAAAGAAAGAAAGAAAGATTAGGAAACTGAAACTGCAAATGAGAACCAAAACTTTAATAGATATTGGGAAATGGAAGAAAACACTCAAATGAGAAGCGGAACATCAGCGACCAAACCCAGCTTGGGAAGCAGCGCCATGCGTGGGCTCCCGCCATGCTGGAAAAAGACGTACCATGGCATACCGCAACCCCCTACCCCTGCCGTAGCCACCAGCTTATCCGAAGAGGCACAGGCTGTGATGGTAGCTATGGAGATGAAATGCAATTGGATGCCTGTGGTGCTTTGATGTTTCATTAATATTGCAAGTCTAGGGCCAGTGGTCTGATCATAGGTTCAGAGGATAGTGGTACACAGTGTGACATCTAGGGGGGATCTCCTTCTGAAGGTTACAGCCATTGTTGATTCCCTATGGTCTTGTTTTAGAAGTCCTATATCATTTCCATTGTTTTGTTGGGTTGGGTTTTATTCTCTTTTGTTTTGTTTGATTATGTCAAATCCGATAGCGGGAGCAGCTTATTTCCAAGATAGCAAAATATATTATGGTAGCAATCTTGGATTTGCTATTGGCTTGTTTAGAGGTCCTTTATTGCACTGTTTTGTTTTTACTGTTTCTATTCTATTCTGTTCTATTTGATTTTTACCATGTCCGAAGTTATCTGCAGCTATTTTGAAGACATCAAAAGGCATTATAGTAACTATTGTTGATTTTGTAACATTTTTAGGCCTGTATCTCTTACACCTGTTTGTTTTGATTGGTTTTATTCTTCTTTATCCTCTTTAAAATTAGAAAAGAAATTAGAAGCAGAACAAGATTGGGGAGGGGGGCTGGGGATTTAGCTCAGCGGCTTAAGCGCCTGCCTGGCAAGTGCAAGGTCGTGAGTTTGATCCCCAGTACAAAAAAAAAAAAAAAAAAAAAAAAAAAGAATAGAAGGAAAAGGAAACAAAGCTTTTGCAAATAAGGAGGGAAAGAGGGGTTGAGGGAGGGGAGGGGAATGGGAGAAAAAGAAGCAAGATATATTATGTACAGGTACAAATTCCCTATGATGAATGTGATCATTATGTAAATCTAAAATGTACCAAAAGACTGGGCATGGTGGCACACACCTGTAACCCCAGCACTCAGGAAGCTGAGGGAGGGGGATTGCTGTAAGTTTGAGGCCACAAAACCTGGGCTAAAAGTAAGTTCAAGACCAGCAAAATCCTGTCTCAAAAAGACAGGAAAAAGAAATAAATAAATAATAAAAATAAAATGTACCAATAAATTTTTTTGAATTTTAAAATGTTTATTAAAGAATGTTCTCAGGAGGCCTACAAGCCTTGATTTGTCATGTTTAAAAAGTTATGTTCTTCATACTTTATAGTAACAATAATGTAAAAACATTTTTCTGCTGGAATTCTCTGATAGTATAGTCATTTCTTCAATGCTAGAATAAATTTTAAAAAGTCTCTTCTATGCATCTCTTTAAAAAGCTATGAGTAACAGCAGAAGGTGGCATAAGAAAGCCATTTTTTTCTATTCATTCTGTAGTATTGGAGCCAGTATTTTTACCATCACAAGCTACAATATTCATTTTAATAAGTTCTGTCACCTCTCTAAATTCAACATCGTTCAGTACAAAAGTTCACACATTATCACAGAATCTCTATGTATTTAGAGAATCCCTGAAGTTGCCTCTGTTCTTGATCCCCTGAACCAATGCTGAATCTGTAGCCTTATCAAACTGAAGTAGAAGTTGGAAGGCAAGTTGGGGGGTGACCTGTGGAGACTGTATGAGCTCATCTAGGCTTTCTGGAAGACTGTTTCCCAAAGTGGTATTTCTGACACACCATGGCTCGGGAGGAAGAAATTGCCTTTTTTCAGGCTTGCATTGATATCCAGTCCCTGCGGGAGGTGCTTCCTGTCTGGAACACAGCAGTTACATGGCCAGCGGCCCGCAGAAGGCGCAACTTAAAAGGTGTGTGTGTGTGTGTGTGTGCGTGTGCTTATTTTTAAACACACAAAGAAAGGTTAAGATGGTAGCTTTTATGACATATGTTTTTGGCACAACAATAAATTATAAAATAAATAGATAGGAAAAAGCATACAGATCTCTCAGAAATAGTTACTTACAAATATTCAAGCAATATGTAAAAGTGAAACACCCTTCTTGATCACTCTGTGGCTTCAATGTCACTGCTGTTCTTACTCTGATACCTGTCACCAAGGACAGTTTACATGTGTATACATCCGGAATTCATACATGTCTTTCTATTCAGAATTTACTTAATTATTGAGCATTGTGCCAAATCAAATTAAATTTAACTCTATGTCTCTTATTACATTTATTTCTTGGCTGCACCACTGGGCTTTTCTGGTCACTTTTCCCTCTCCTTTACAGTTTCTTGGGACTTCTCTGAAGCCCCATTTTCTCTTGTACGAAGATACTGAGCCCAAAGGACCTCTTCCTCCTTTACTTCCTAATGTTCTGGAAGCACACAGGAACTTAGGCACGTGTTCAGGGTGCCCTTCACCTTCCGCTGTGATGCTTGGCACCCTGTCTTGTGCTTGACTGGAGCACAGACTCTCAATCATGAGCTTCCTGCATATTTCCCAGTATCTAACTCACTACTCAGCACATAACATGTGCTAGAAAAGAATTTTTTAAAGAAAACAATCAAACCACAAGAACTTGCTGCTTCATTAGTTCTTTCCTGATAAGTCTCCAAGTGTTGCCAAAAGTGGAGCGGCTCTTGGCAAGATAGAAGTTAGCAAACATCTGCTCCTCTCTTGATACCTGGTAGACAAAATTGTTGTTATTTTTAAATTTTTCTTCAGGTCATTCAAATGTTTAGAAAACCTGTGAGCTGGCACCCTCACCATATGTGCCAATCCCCCCTAACCCCATGCCTGGATATTGACTTTTGGGAGGATGGGTCCACAAGATGCTTGTCTTCAAGGAGCCTTACATGAGAACTCTTTGAAGAAATTGATCTGATCATAAAACAAACAAAAATGTGGAGGTGGGGAATGTTTTATTGAAAGGCTCATTCGTGGAAAAACAGTCAGCCCTCTCAGGATAGGATACAGCAAAAGCCAGATATTTGGACTCTTGCTTGGAAGCCTCAAAAACATAGAAATCTGTAGGTTCTCACATTATTTGCCAACAAAAGGAAAGAGGTTTCCCATGCATTTTTCTAGAATCTTCTAGAATCTCTTACCAGCTGGGTCACTGAGTACCCACAGGATAGGAACTACACTCACCACTGGACTCAAGCCTCTAGAAAGAACCAGGTCATAGGTTCAGCCTTGGTGAAAGTTTGGAATTTTTGTGCTTTTAAAGTTAGTTCTCCAAGGTAAAATGGTCTGGCAGCCTTTTTTTCCTTTTGCAACCTTACTGAGGTGTAGTAACATATAATAAATGCCACACATTTAAAGTGTACAATTTGGTATGTTGACATACATATACAGCTGTAAGATCAGCATGTTAGTGAAGATAGAACATTTTTCATCACTCCTAAAGTTTCTTAATACTCCCTGGTAATTCTTTCCTCCTTACCTCATCTCCAGGCAACCACTGATTTGTTTATCATTGCAGATTGGTTTGTATTTTCTAAAATTTCACATAAATAGAATTATATGGTACATAATAAAGTATAGTGCATTCGTCAGTTTTCTCAACTCAGGGACAAAAATACCTGATGCCCACAATTTAAAGGAAAAGAGGCTTATTTTGCCTTAAGTTCAGAAATTTCTATTCGTGGTTAGCTGGCTCCATTTTGGAAACCATATGGCAGAAGACTATGGTGCAGCACAGCCGCTTGGCTCAAAGTAGCTGGGAGGTAAAGCACAGGAGGAAGCTGCCCATGAGAGACCCACCCTCCAAAGAAAGACATCCCCTTGACTCACCTCTGCTTACTGGGTTCCACCTCCTAGCAGCACATTCAACTACGAATATCAGTGGATTAATCCACTGAGGAGTGTGTCACGTTCATGAACCAATCACTGCACCAGGAGTCTCAAACTAGTCAAGTTGACAATTAAGATTAACTGGCACATATAGTATGTTTTTTATGGCCTGGCTTCTTTCACTTCAGCATCAAAATTTTGATGCACATATCAATAGCGCATTTGTTTCTTTCATTGCTGAGCAGCATTCCAGTATGCAAATATACCATTGTTTCTTTGTCCATTCATCTATTGATAGACACTTGGTCGCTTCCAATTTGGAACTATTACCAAAAGGCTGCAGTAAACATTTGCATTCAAGTGTTATGTGAACATTTTTCATTTCTCTGGGGAAAACACATAAGAGTGAAATGACTAGGTAATATTCATAGATTTTTTTAACTGGACCCATAGGAGCCCTGGAGTTATTGTCTAAACTGATGAAGGAATGTAGACACCATGTCTGAATTCCCATATCAAACATAGTAGCAGCTCCAAGAGTTTTCTTACATAGTTACATCCTCCATCAGCTTTTCCTTGAAGAAAAATTTTCATGGTCAAGAAAAAAAAGCTTGAAAATCCAATTCTTTTAACTTTCCCCTGCCCATTGCTTTAAAGATAAAGAAAACCAAGTTTGCCACAGGTTCATGGCCAAGGTTAGTTGGCCACATCCTGAGCCTGTGCCTTTTTAGGCCAGGATTTGAGATCAGTGACCATGGCCTCTTGAAATTCATCATTTCCACCTTTTGGGGAAGGTGGAAGCTCCAAGAGTAATCAGGCTGGCATCAAATAGAATCATATCCCAGATATGTGGACATTTCCTTTAGATGCCTGTGAAGTCAGATACAGTAGACAATTAAGGCCAAGGGGTCAGCAGGGCACTGCCCAGGGGCTTCCCATAGGTACACAGTGGTCTATTGTGGAATCTCCTTTTTGTCTCCTGAAAACTAAGTATTATATATCTACTTGACAAATGTGGGAACTGAAACACAGAGAGAAAACTGCTCAGACTCAGACAATGTGATGAGAAGGTGATGTTTGGGAATGTGCTCAGGTCCGTGGGTTGAAGACCTGCCTTTTTTTTTTTTTGGTACTGGGGATTGAAGTCACGACCATGCGCTTGCAAGGCAGGCATTTAAACCACTGAGCTAAATCCCTGGCCCCAAAGACCTGCCTTTTGGGTGTGTTACTACCAGGAAAATGTGGCTTCTGCCTCCCCTGCCAAACCTTCTTTAGCTTTGGGTATTCTTCCTCCCACAAAATGTAAAAAACAACCTAGGGACTTTTCAGTCACTTTCCTATGAGAGATCTGAGACAAAAGCTGTCAAAAACTTTTGCTATTGTTCCAAAAAGAATTGAAAGCAACCAGCAGTCAGTCCATTGCTGAATGGAGAATCTGCTAGGTATTTACCTCTTAAGATTGAGAAGATAATCTGAATATTTCTCAAATAATTATAGCTTTAAAAAATTTTTTTTTCCTAAAGCACACTAAAAGAATATGGAATGATCAACATAGACAATGCCATAGCTAGAGTTCATGCTGCTGGGGTGATCCTTCAGTTTGCCACATTCCAGCCTACCTGAATGGGGTAAGCTGTTGTATTATAATTTTCCTTTCGGCCAGTAATGCCACCCCAAAAATGCACCACCCAGGATAGATTACTCTCTAACCGTCCTTCCCCACCCAGCTATGCCACGGCAGGTAGAACATTAGGATGGAAGAGGAAACTAGCTACCCTTGGCTTATAGAAACCAGTTTATTCAATGAATATTTCAGTTTGATATCTATTTATTGAGTACTTACTTTGTGCCAGACAAGTGCGAGAAATGTTAAGGAATAAAACATCACTAAGCCCTGGTGCCTACTCTCAAGGGGTTTACAGTTGAAGCAAGAGGAGAAGGACAGATCATGCAGAGGCTTGAAGGTTCAAATTAACCTTAAGAGTGATAGGAGGCTGTGGCTTGTGGTGTGTGCATCACACAGGAGATGGTCTGGTCTTACTTCAACACAGTTGAGCACAACCTGGGAGGCAGGGAGGCCAGTGAAAATGCAGTTCTCTAATGAAACAAGAGTGAAAGAGGTTAAATGTAAAAGAGAGGCAAAGTAATGTGAAATCCATAAGGGTAGCATGGTTAATTCTTATTGATTGATTGATTGATTGATTGATTTTAAAAAGGAAAACAGAAAAAAAGATAGAAATGATACAGAACTTCAAAAAATAGGAAATTAACACTAGTTAGTATATTGCACATTGTTATCTTAGAAGTAGTTGTTCAGGTTATAAGACCTAGGCATAAAAAATAATCAAACAATGACAGCACAAACCATTCTTTTTGATGAGCTAACAGAGATTTGTAGTATAGTTATCTATTTTTGCATAAATATACATACATACAGTTTTGTATGTGTACCTCCATACATACAATCTTTTCCTTTCTTCCTTTTCTCCTTTCCTCTATCCCAGTTGTTTTTTTTTCTTTTTGAACATTTTCTTACTCTTTCATTATATAATATGTATTGTACATTTTGGATCTTATTACTCTCTCAGTTTTTTATTTTTATTTTTTTTTACACTAGGGAGACAATTCAATATCTATAAATGTGAGTTTGATTTATTTCACTTATGAGTATGATCCCAAATTGCCTCCAATTACTTATAAAAGCCTCAAGATTATCCTTTTTATAGCTGAGTAATATCCCATTGCATAAAAATACCACATCTTTTTTTATCTATTTTGTGGTTGATGGGCACTTGGATTGTTTCCAAGATTTAGGTATTAGAAATTGTGCTACTATAAACATGGGTGCACATATGTCACCCATGGCATAGCATTTTCAATTTTTCTAGGAGAATACCCAGAAGGGGAATAGCTGGATTGAATGATATTTTCAATCCTAGTTTTTTGAGGAATCTTGGCACTCATTTCCACAGTGGCTGCACCAGTCTACACTCCCACCAACAGTAGAGAAGTGTTCCTTTTTCCCCACGGCCTCACCAACATTTGTTAGAGGTTGATTTCTTGATGGAAGCCATTCTTTCTGGAGTGAGATGGAATCTGAATGTTGTTTTAATTTGCATTTCTCAAATGACCAGTGATGTTGAACATTTGTTTGTTTCTTTTTTTTTGCTTTTGCATTTTGTTTTTATTAAGCATTGCATAACACACTAAAATGCATGCTACATAATATACTGCTTAACTTCCAGCAGAGTTAATGACCATAACTGACTTGTTTTTTCATCAGCCAGGAAAATGCTTCCTAAACTGATATTCTCCAAACCCTTGGAGACATAATAATAATAAACTCCAGAGATGCACCTATCTCTTTCCATCAAACTCTACTGCTATGGAAAGCTGACAACCCTTTTCTCTTTGTCCCAGAAGGAGAATCTCTGGAGGTATGCAGTGGCCACTCTGGGAATGACTAAGCACATGCTCATGATGGCAAGTCCAGGGAAAATCTCAAATTACATCTCAGATCGGTTAGCCCAACCTTCCAGTACTCTCAAAGGTGACCAGGCTTCAGCTTCCTTCCCAGTATGCTTCATGGCAGCCCCCATGTCTTCACGTATTTATTTGCCATTTGTATTTCTTCATCTGAGAAGCTTGTGTTCATCTCAGATGGCCATTTTTGGAGTGGCTCTTTGAATTTGGGGGGCCTGATGTTTTTCAACTCTTTATACATTCTAGATATAAGACCTTTGTCTGAGGGACAGCTGGCTAAAATTCTTACCCTTTCTGTGGGTTTTCTTTTCACTCTGTTGGTGATTTCTTTTGCAGTAGCATGGTTAATTCTAGCTGGAAGACTCGGATGAGGTTCTGGAAAAAGATGGTATATAAGCTGGGCCATGAAGGGTATGTGATTTGAGTGGGCAGGGAGAAGGAAGGGAGGCGTGGAGGCCTGGAAATGGAAAGGCACTTGGGTAAACAAAGAGAGGCCCATGAGAGAGAGGCCCATGGTGGAAGGAGGAGAAGATCAGGCAGGACTGTATGGCATGATACTTGGCCTGCTGAGTAACATGGTATACTGAGACTCTGATGAGCCTCATTTGTGGCCCCCAGTATCGATCTGGTGCATGGCCAGGTGCCCAGGTAACACCACTGCATACCTACCTCTGGGGATTCTAGAAAAGTGATCCTTATTGCTTCTCATACTTAGGCCCTTCCTCCGATCATCAGAAAGGAACAGAGCACTAAGGACAACTAAGCTACATGCATTCCCATCTCTGTCATCTTTATTCTCAGAAAGACTAGACTACAGTGTGTAGGGGTGGGGAATTCCACTGTTGGCCTGGAATAGTGGGGCTGGGAGTGTTTCTGAGAAAGAAGGAAGAATGGGCTCAGACGGAGCAGAAACTTCAGTGTTGTTACCAGCAGCTCCATCTCCATCATCACTTTTCCCACATTCCCCACCTCTACTTCCCCCAAAGAGGGCCAAGGCCTGGACTCCTCAACAGTAGGAAAAACTTCATCCCTATCCTGGTACTAGGCCCACATTCCAAGGCTCTAAGGAATTTACTTCCCACAAAGGTTAGCAAAGGCTTCCATGGAAAGCTTTCTAGGTTTCTCAAGCTATTGGTTTTCCCCTAAAATCCAGTTCCTCCTGAGCCTTGTGAAATCTGCCAGCTAAAGCCTCTGCCCACCCAATCCAGGCCACACACTACCTCTCTCCCTACATTCTTCAGTCCTCCTCAGCTCTTAAATGCTCACCTGCCTAGGTGCAGTCTTTGTGAGAAGAAGAAGCACCGCCTCCTCCCGCAGCTTCCTCTTAACCCCAAGGTCCCTATTCATAACCCAGGAGGCAGCACATTTGATCTTGTATAGTCTAGCATGACATGAGAGAAGCCAGATGCTTTTCTCAACTGTCCATAGTGTCATCTGTAAATGGGAATAGTAATCACTTACCTCACAGGGCTAGGACCAAATGGAAATGTACTGTTAAGAGAAGTAATCAATTCCATCTGCAGAGCAGATAAGGAAAATCATCTGGTGGTTTCTCATTTTATTTTCCTTTAACTCAACTCTGACTCCCAGTTTCTATTCTACATGTCCAAAACTGAAAAAAGTATTGCTCCTAACTTTAGAAACAAAACAAAATATTGCAATTTTGCAACTTTAATAAAACCCATCAAAGACCTGAGGTTGTAGGCAACTAACTAGCTTAAAATCTAAGAAAAGAAGCCTACAACAGGGAGAGATAAGACTGCATACTGGCTTCCTGGGGCAGGCACAGCTGTACACCAGTAAGAATTCAGCTGGAGCACTTAATGAATTGATAGGGATGGAATGTGGGGCTGAAAAAGGGTATGAGGTTCACAGAGGAAGTTTGTATCCTCTCCTGCCTTCTTCTCCACAGACCTCCAAGTTGCAAAGAATACTGAGAAAGCAGCCCTTATGACACAGGCATTGGGGGGGGCAGTACCACCACATGAGGGACAACAGTCACCCTTCCCCTCCAGGTATCTCTCCCCAGTGCATCTATCAAATAAAATGCTTGATCTGTAGTGGAAAGGATGTAGCCATTGAAGCATTGAAGAAAACTCGTCAGAGCTAAAGTAAAGGAAAAAAGAAAAACCTTCTACCCTGAGAGAAAGGAAGAAATGTAATCCAAGCCCAGAATTACACCAGGTCCAGATCACAGTAACAACAGAACAGAACAGCATCAACAAAACTAGGTTCAACATAGATACCGGGGCATTTTTTTCCTGACAGGGAATTTTGAACAACTATTATTCTTATGTTAAAGGCTCTAATGCAAAATATTGACAATATGTGAGATCAGCAAAAATATAAAAACTATAAGAAAGAACCAAATTGAAACACTAACAGGGAAAATATAGTAACAGAAATAAAGAATATTTTAATGGGCTTATTAGTAGACTTGTTAAAGCTGAAGAAATAATCATTGAACTTAAAGATAGATTTATGAAAATCAGCCAAACATTAATATGCAAAACATCCAAGATCTGTAAGACAATACAAATGCTCTAACATCACATATTTAGAGTCCAAGAAATAAAAGAAAAAGAATAGAAAAGTAGCAGCTGAAAGATTTCTAAAATTAATGACAGACACCAAACCACAGATCCAAATATCTCAGAGGACACCAAGATAAATACCAACACAGAAAAGGATAAACACTTAAGCACATCATATTAAAATTGTTGAAAACAAAGCAACGGGAGCATCTTGAAAGCAAAAGCATCCAAGGCATGGTCACACATGCCTGTAATCCCAGCACACAGAAGGCTAAAACAGAAGGATGATCATAAATTTGAGGCCAGCTTGGGCCACATAGTGAGTTTAAGGCCAGCCTGAACTGCATAATGAGATCTTGTCTCAAAAAAACAAGTTCCATGAGCCAGCAGCAGTCACGGGCCAGGAAGAGAAGCAAGGAGTCAACCCAAGCCCTCCCATGAGCCAGCAGCAGTTATATGAGCCAGGAAGAGAACCAAGAAACCAACCCATGTCTTCCTATGAGCCATCAGCAGTCATGCAGGTCAGGAGGAAAACCAAGAAGCCAACCCATGCCCTCTCATAAGCCAGCAGCAGCCATGTAGACTGCGAAGAGAACCAAGAAAGCTAACCTGTGACTTCCCAAGAACCAGAGGCAACCATATAGGCCAGGAGAACCAAGAAGCCCTCACATCCTCCTGTGAGCCACAAGTAGCTGTGTAGGCTAAGAGGAGAATCAAAAAAGCCAAACTGTGCCCTCTCGTGAGCCAGCTGGCACATGGACTAGGAAATAAGAACACCCCCCACCAAGCAACTGGCTGATTTGGAGGAACATAGGCTGAGTTGATAGCAACTGAAATAAAAAACAAAATAAAAAACTTAATGCCTATGTTGTTTGATGGACTTTGCAGGCCTAAAACTGGTCTTCTGAGCATCTATTTAGAGGATAAAAATATGCAATATAGCAATTATGAGGGATTTCCTTCTGCCTTGCTTTTGAAATCCAACATTATTCTTACTGTTCTATTTTGTTCCATTTTATTGTCTTACTTTATTCCCTTTAAAATAAATCTTTTTAAAAAGGAGAAATTCTTTCTCAGATAAACAAAAAGTAAAAAAAAAATCATTGCCAGCAGACTTATAGTACAAGTGCAAAAAATATTAAAAGGCACAGAAATATTATACCAAACTGAAACTTTGAAATGTAAAGTTACACAAAGAAATGTAGAATTACATGATATTAAAAATAAAATTCTTATTCAAAGCCACAAAACTAAAATATAAATGTTCAAAATGACAAGAGTGTTCATCTATTTGGTATATAGCAAAGGCTGGCATTCAGTCAGCTTCCATTGCTCCTACCAGGCCCAGCTTCTACAGAGTCCTGAGCCAGCAACCTGAGGGCCTGCACTACCCTGACTGTAGCGGCACCATCCAATGGGCTTACATAGATTGAAAGTGGAAGAAAGAGGAAGTCTGCATTTTTATAAGCTCCATTCTGCCTCCATTCTCCATTTTACTTCTGTTCGCTGGGGAAAGAAGGATGTCTCAAGCTCCAAAGGACTTAAACTGGGTTAAGAATGAAAGAAGAGTGAAACTCTGGGATGTACTGAATATCTCTGATTAGTGCATCTGGCTTCCCACTTATACTCTTAAGTCAGTCATTTCCAAGAAGGTGAAAGGATGGGTAATTCTTCTTGGCCATGTCTGTGTCATGGGTCAACCTGGATGCCAAGGGAAGATCCAAACAACAGAGTCTAGACACAGAAGCGGGGTGACAATACCAGAAGTAGGGATTTATATCTGCTCAAGAGGATCCATCCTAAACATTATTCACTGAAGAATACAGCTTCAAAACACAACAGAGCTGGTATAATTAAAGGACAAATAAATAAATTCATAATTAGTTGGGAATCCTACTACTTTGTTTTGTCTTCTCTGCAGCTTTGGAAGACTGTAATATAATTACTTTTCCCTTATCTCCTGGAAAACTTAGGAGACTAATAGTTCTTTGCTCTCAAGGAAGGTAAATTAACTTTTCCATTACTAATTAGTCTGACTTAGAATTTAATGGGCTGCCAGGGATCACAAATTATAATTTGAGTCTAGGGGACATCCATGCTTTTCCTTGCTTTGCCCTTTGGTCCGAATTGGAAACTCCCTGCTCTTTTCTGGTCACAGATAGAAGCCCTAAGGCAAATGACTGCTGTTCACAGGGCAAGATAAGACCTGCTAGAGAACATAAAGCACCGGGAGAAACTACAGTTTCCTCATTGCCCCCCTGTCTCACCCATGTGCTTGAAAGTATGCTTTGTTCTTCTTATTAGCCCACCTTAGTTACCATTACTGTTTCCAGAAACACCCTCTGTCTTCACCTGTTGACCTTGACAACAATGTAATGAATAAATACCCAGGTTCTGGGTGCCTCATGGCCCTTTGATCACTGAGAACAACAGGTCATCCCAGATCACTGCCTGCACCCGTATTTTGTCTCTTGCTCTTTCTTCCCACCATGAACTGTAACACTTGGCAGGAGACTGAGGACCTACTGCAGAGGTCCCTGATAACAGACACCATGGAAAAGCCTGTAATGGGCCATGGAGAATGCTTGCTTGTTAAAGAAAAAGGAAACAAGAGAGTGGCTTTGGAGATAGAGGAGAGAGAGGGATTGCACTTGGGATGTAAGAGGTCAAAGGAAAGGTATCACAAGATACTGCTCTATGATCGACTCCATCAGTAGCATCACATGCCACTCATTTGTACAGCTCAAGGAGACAGAACTCACCTAACAGCAATGTGATGCGCTAGGAAGCTGTATCTCTGCACATAGAGAGCTCTCTGAAACATTCTGTATCCCAAATGAGTGACTACTGCTGGACCAAAAGGTAATACAGGAACTATAGCAATATACAATATAATTGTATATTAATTACTATAGTGATGAGGGCTGCAAAGACGTTCAGTTCCATGTGAGACTATGTAACAGGGATCTTGCTTCTGGCCAGGGATATCTAAGCATGAGCATCAGCTCCTGTACCTTTAGTATTGTGTCTCTGGCCCAAATGGCCTTCTGAGCTCCTCTCTGCTCACTCTAAACCCCCATTAATCCCACTAGCTTGGCCTTGGGAGCTTTCCTCCTGTTTTGGCTTGTAGCAGGATCATGCATTTAAATCCTAGAAACTGCAGGTATTTCCTGTCAAAATGGTGCCACACATTCACTCTTTGATAAGCAAATATAAACAGATAAAATATGTTTACAAGATAGCCAGAAAGAGTTAGCCATACTGAAAACCAAGATTAACATATTTGTAGACAAGTAGGAGGCGTGAGTGGAAAGCAGAGTGAAAGCTGAGGCCTGCTGGGCACCACGTCTGAAGTTGGGCAGTGGATGTGGAGGGAGATGGTAAGGAGGACCAGCAGAAGAGACTAGAAAGTGGCTTACCTGAAGGATCTAGAGTGGACTCCTTTCTTTCCCATGTCATTAGCTTGACCCCCCGTCTAGAGTCTAGAGCCCTGGATCTCCAAAGCTGTAGACTAAAGAGACAGAAAAATAAGAAACTGCCCTATGACCAAGAACCCAGTCCTTTTTCTCTGCATTCAGAGAAAAAGGATTCTGCGGAATCCCCAAACCCTTATGGAGCAAGACTCCTCTAGGGTCCAGTTATAAATCAGGGACAACAGCAAAGCTTGATAAGAAGGAGTGTGGAGAGAGATGAGAAAGAGAGACAGACAGACAAACAGAGACAGACAGAGACAGAGAAAGGAAGAAGGGAGGGAGGAAATGAAGCAAGGAAAGAAGAAATGAAGGGAGGGAAAATAGAGAGAGGAGTGTGGTAGATTAACTAATGTCCAATTTGTAACACCCAGCTGAACTGAATTAGCATGGTTCTGGGTGTGGAAGGCCCATCTGAGGATTATTGCCAATAGCATAAAAAAAGAACTGGAGGGGAAGATGGTGTGCTGTTTGTTTTCCTGAAGAAGCTTGTTATTTTGGCTTTCTTGATATTGCCATCAGAGGAGTTCGGGTCCTCACTGTCTCTGAGGATGACTGCAGTTCTTTTTGGGGGAGCTCTGGAACTTACCTTGAGAGTCACTTTCTCTCTCCAGTGCAGATTTTTCAGCCTGCTAGCACAGATCCTTCCTGCTGGCACAAATTTTCTACCTTCCACTACTGACCTTTGGGACTTTCATGAAACAAACTTGCATGAGACATTGTTATGGGCTCTAGGCCTCCAGGTGGACTTGTGGAGGACATTACTGTGGGATCCAGACCTTCAGCTGTATTCTTTGGATCTCTAGTGCATGGGCAGATCTCCTGCACTCTTCTGCATTTGACTCTTTTTGGTGAATATTATAAAATAATCTGATAAATATGTGTGCTGTATGAAATCTATTCCCTTGTAAATCCTGACTACAACAGAGGCTGGAGGGAAGGAATAAATAAGTTCTCCCAAACTCAAGTAAGACTGCAAATCAAAAGTCCAAAACATATGCTGAAACCCAATCCTTATATAGACAGTTTATAGAATTAACACTCAAAACATCAATTCATTCCAGATAAAATTAATTCTATAGAACAATGTGACATGGACTTTAAAATAAGTATACCTAAGGTGTTGATGAAGGCATAAATTCTATAATCTATATGTCTTCTGAGCATAACGTGCCATTAAATGAAACTGTTTTTCGTGCCCACCATAAACTTTATTTGATGCTCAAGTAAAGTTTATTCAACAAGGGAAAAATCTCTTGTCCTTGGAGAAAATTCTAATGGCTCTGACATTTCTTTTTTTCTACTCATTCTTCATAGGAAATCTTTGATCACTAAAATTGCATAGTGTTTCTGGAATTTATCTAGAGTTAATCCTCTGCTTTAGATCTGTTGCAGACTAGAATTTTGCAATTAGGCGAACACCTCTCTCACATGATAACAATGACTTTACTTATGCTCAGTGTTGAAGTTGGAAGTTGGATAAAGGAAAAAAAAAGGAAAGGGGAATGATATAGATATGGTAAAGGACCTTCAGATAATCCAAATAATGTAAGGACAATAGCATAACTCCCAATCTGCTAGATGTTCAATATGCTGATTTTCCCCAAAATCAAAGAATGGATTCTTAGAAACAATGGAGGTTAAGAGCTGGAAATATTTGTTGAAGGGAGGAAAAGCCTCTGCCTAAGAGACAGAATATAGAGTTTTCCCTGCACCATTTATTTATTTTTTTATTTTTTTTATTTATTTATTTTTTTTTTTTTTGGTGCCGGGGATCGAACTCATGACCTCGCGCTTGCCAGGCAGGCGCTTAAGCCACTGAGCTAAATCCCCGGCCCCTGCACCATTTATTTTACAAAATGTTTTTGCTCCAGTAATTTGAGGTAATATCTCTATCATATACTAAATTTCTCCACCTGAATTTAGATCTATTGATAAACTTTCTTTTCTTTTCTGCTAACTTCTATTTGCATTTGCTAATATCATGCTTTTAAAATTAAGGATATTTTATGATTTGTTTTAACATGAAATAATGTTCTGTCAAACTTTTTCTTCTTTTAGTCTTTTTCTGTCCACTCTTACTTGCTTATTTATTTGTTTGTTTAGAAACAGGGTCTCGCTATGTAGTACAGGCTGGCCTTAAACTCACTTATGTAGCCTAGGCTGGCCTGGAACTCACAGTAATCTTCCTGCCTCAGCCTCTCAAGTGCTGGGATTACAGGCATATGCTACCACGTCTGGCTCTTATTTTTCCATATGAATTTTAATATCAACTTGACTGAAAGAAGAAGGATGATATGGAGGACAAAGAGGAGGAGAAAGAGAAAGAAGTAAAGGAAAAGGAGAAGAAAGAGAAGAAAGAAGAAAAATTTGTTGGTATTGTGCCTGAGGTTTTTTTTCTTGGATGAATCTATAGGAGGAAACCCACTAGGTAAAATCTCTAAGAGTGCCGGACCAACAACTCTGTGAAATTTTATACCACTGTACATGAAAAATACAATGTGAGCCACATGTATAATTTAAATTTTTTTATTTTTACTTTAAAAGAAACATTAAATTAATTGAAAAATATATTTTATGTCACTCAATATACCCAAAATATGATAGCTTCAATATGCAATTAATATATTATATTCTTTCCTTCCTCCAGTCTTTAAACTCTGTATGTTATACTTTGCAGAGACCTCAGTGTGTTCTAGCTTCACTTCAAATGCTCAGTAACCCCATGTGGCTGGTGGTTGCTGTACTGAGTAATGCTGGTTTAAAGAATGGGTATCATTCCTCAAAGAAAAAGTGAAATACACAGTCTGATTAAAAACAAATCAAAACAAACAAACAAAAACTACAGTGAATGTTTAAGAAAATGCTTTAAAACTTATTACAGTAAAAGACACATAAATGTCCCTTTACTTCCCCTTGCTTCAAACACATAAATCCCATAGTTTTTACATTTCCTGAAGTAGTTCTGAACATCTTCTTGTAGATCTTTACTTGTAGTATTGTGGCTGCCTCAGTGTCCTGAAGCAGTTCAAAACATTTACCCTTCATGATCATTTTGATTTGGAGAGAGAACCAGGAGTCACATAATACCAGATCTCGTAAATAAGGTGAATGAGAACACACCACAATATTTTTATAGTCCTGCTTTCCACCAAATGGCACCTGGCAATGATAGAGCAGAATGAAACTCCCGACCTACTATGTCCGCGAGTTTGTGTTCTCTAAAATCGAAGAATGAATTTTAGGAACAACAGAGGTGGAGAGTAGAATATATTTATTGAGAGAAACCTTCTGTCTGGAGAGAGACAGAGGGGGTCCCGAGCGTGCTGCCCAGGACTCTGTCTTTTCCAGGGACTTTTATAGAGTAAAACTATGGCTTCAAGGTAGGGGGAGACTGGGAACTCACAAGGCAGATGGGCATAAGGTGGGACATTACCATAGTTAGCCAATAAGATCAATAGTTCAGGTAAAATTGATTACATTAGGGACAAACGGGAAAGCAAGTTATGTAGCAAGCGGCAGGCATTCTTGGATCTGTGACTCTTTACTAGGGGGATGGGAACTATTTAGGGTGTCAATCCTCAGGATATGGGTGCATTTGTATGGTCTTTTGTCTTGAGGCCTGGTCCACAGCAGGAGGTGTCAGCTTCCCTGCAGTTACCAGGTATCAGCACTGGCTCTATTGAGGACCTAGCGCTGTCTCACTGCCTATAATATTTTTGACTAACTCACTTGCCTGCTACAGCAACAGCATTCACTGAATTTTTTTTTTTTATCGCACCTCACAAAGACACAAAAGAAGACTTCCAGGACTGCTGCAGAAAATGGCAAAAAAGGTAAGTACATTCAAAGCTAAAAGTTATATTTTGAGGGGGTCAGTGGCAACGTAAGTTTTAATAAATTTTACTGTAAGTTTTACTGTAAGTTTTAACTGTAAGTCTTTTACTGTAAGTTTTTACAAATTTAAACACACACTTTTTAAAAATCAGAACTTATGCTTGACTACAGAGCCAAGACACTGTAGTCTTTTAATAATCTTGCTAATCTGTGTTGTAATGCTACAAAGTTGGTAAATCATCCACACACATCAGGAAGCTAAAGCTCAGAGACATTAAATACCTTCCCTGAGCTACACTTTAAAACTGATTCTAGGAACTATTAAACTGCACAAGAAAGCCCACAGGCAAACTGGAAGAATACATTCCAAGATTCCTCTAGTGTTGGATCTCTGACCAGAAAGAGAAGAAACAAAAGTAATTGGCAGCCTCTTCTACTCAGGAGAAAGTTTCCAAAGGCTGTCTCTCCCCAACACTTGCCATCTGCCTGCGAGCTTTCTATTTGACTATATCCTCTTTCATTGCTCTCTCAATAAAAACGTGGTACCTTGAAAGATCTTGTCTTAAGGGCAGGAACTGAGTTCATATTCCCTCCTCTGTGTCCCTTACTTCACCTAGTAGAGCTTGTGAACATGATGAGTCCTCACAGCTGACAAACTGGTAAAACAAAGAAAGCTTGTGAGTCTGACCCAGAATTTTACCATATAATACTTTTTAAAATGAAAGAATATTTCCTACTCACCTTTCCAAAATCTTGCCCTTATTGTTCCATTTCCAAGCATACAGTAGAGATAGCTTTTTTCCTTTCTAACATCAGTAAAATGTCTCTTGAGAACGGTAATTGACCTACATGTATTTTGCTCCCTGCACATGAATCTTTTCCTGGAGCTGAGTCAAAAACCTGGAATGTAAATATTCAGAACCTGCTTAGTTTCACTGTTTTAAAATTTTGTCCAGAGTCAGCTTTGTTGATATTTAAGTTTACAGTAACCAGAGCATATGCACTGGGAGCATCTGGGAGACCCCCTCAGCCCCTTAAGAACAGGCAAGCCTGATTTTCCCCAGCTATTGTCACCACCATGGCTATGGGTGTGCATAGCACACACAGTGGGTGCCTAACAGTGGGATGACAGATGGGTGGATGAATACACTGACTATGGGCTAACAAATAGTTGGATCAATAAATGATTTTCTTTTTTTAAA
This sequence comes from Dolichotis patagonum, assembly GCA_004027295.1. Classification (NCBI taxonomy): domain Eukaryota; kingdom Metazoa; phylum Chordata; class Mammalia; order Rodentia; family Caviidae; genus Dolichotis; species Dolichotis patagonum. The sequence goes on along the minus strand of PVJX010025777.1, from coordinate 873 downwards.
ATAATTTTATTTAAAGAGAAAAAAACAAAACAAAGCAGAATAAAGGGTAGCAACAATACAGTATTCCAAGGAAAAAAGGAAAAGAACAACAACAAAAAAACCTAAGAAATTATTACTTGACAAATTACATATTGACTTCTTATAAATAGTTGTTCAAATTGCAAAGTTAAAACATGTAAAGTAGACATTCAAACAGTGAGACTGTTAACAGTTCTGCTCCACGATCTGACAAAAACAGCAATATGGTCATCCATCTTACACGCTCAAATATACATGCAATTGTATCAAAAGGGTAAAATTAAACACAACAAAACAGAGCAAAGTGCATGACAAGAAAGCAATGTAAGAGACAAAAATTTCAAAACTAGACAACCAGAGATATTCATTCTCTATCATATTGACTTTTGTTTTCCTCCAAATAGTTGTCCATATTGTCACATACAGGGAATTCACATGAAACAACCTAGTATGGAATTGATCTGAGCAGGACGAGGATGGCATTACAGGTCTTCAAGACCAGACATTAGGGAAGCCATGAATGGCTGTCATAATGTCTCGCATTCTCCTCAAAACAGCTGTCCCTACCTTCATGTGTGTTGAACTTAAACAAGGCAAAGCAAGCTAAGATCACTTTGAACAAAAAGTGATAGTTTTGCTGGATTTCACATCATGATATTATGGAGTCAGCACTGGGTATTGTAGTGTCTCTTTTTCTTCAAAGTAGTTGTTCATTTCAACATGTGTTATATAGTTGGTTCTTGTAAACTGTTTATAAGCTCTACACATGCATGAGTCTCTACATGTATATCTATCATTTCTGTATTAGCAGGAAAAACAAAACAAAGCAAGATAAAACAAAACAATTCCTAGAAA